>JACXGI010002199.1:0-26945 GCA_016801175.1 Esox masquinongy
CCCAGTTATAAGAGGGTGTGCACACTTATGCAACCAGGTTATTGTAAGGTTTTTATTTTTCATTTTTCCCCCTCGAAGATTTCAGTTTGTTTTTCAATTGAATTGTTCACATTATAGGTCACATTAAAAGTGGAAAAAGTTCTGACATGATTTATCTTTGTCTCATTCTTTTACATCACAATAACCTGGCATTTTAACAGGGGTGTGTAGAATTTTTATATCCACTGTACCAGGAAGAAACCCTGAAAACGCTACAACTTTGAGGTCTAACTAAACAGACAACCCAAAGAATATATTTGAGTATCTCTTGGAACTAAAGGGTTCCTCCTATATATTGTTTTTTTCACTGAATCATCTGCTCCCTATTTTGATTAAAATTTGTAAAAAAAACAACAAAAAAAAATCAAAGGAACTAATTTGCTTTAGGAATGTTTTTAATAGAATGTAGAAATGCCAAAGACTTAACTAACGTATTCTCAACAATATAGTAGGAACAGTCAGAGTTCGTAAGTATTACACACAGTTTAAAGGCTGGATTCATGACAAGTTGAACTGAATAGAAATGCAGAGCAGGACATCCTGGTTGAGTGGTAACAGACCCTTCTGGCTTCATACACCCTCTCCACACACTGCAGACGGGTGCATTGACTCTGCTCAAAAAGTCTATACCGAAGAAGCCATCAATTCTGTTGAAGGTTAAACCATGATCTGTAGCGCACCTAAAAGACAAAGACAATCCCCACACCTGCACATCACTGTCAAAGTTAAAGGCCTGAAATTCAAACAGTGTGTGTCACAGTTAACGCAATGGCTTAAAATGTCTGATCTAAGTGAGTTCCGATCATCACACAGAGCATTTTCTAAGCACTCTTTGGGTAATATCTGCTGTGATATCTGCTGTGATCGCCTATGCTGTGATGAAGAAAACACATACGCCAGTTGGTAAGCGTGTGTCAATAGATACGCTGCATTGGGTTTTGGATGGAATATTGGAATTGGCCCCTAAGATGGGAACAAGGAGAACGAGACCATGAGGACGGACTCAGTGATCACAGTAACAGCCAATGTAATCACACCACACCTGTAACAGCCAATACAACCACACCACACCTGTCTGCTCTTGCAGTGGAGTCAGTTCTAAAAACACACACATAATCCTCAACATTTCCTATCAATTACAGTCTGCAAACGGACGCAAGCGCTGACATGAATATGTATGAATCTTTTGATGCCAGCGTTATATAAGACGTGTGGTGCTGATATTTTGGACATGGAGAGGGGCAAGACCCACATTGTGGAACCATACGGTTGTAAAAGACATGGGACCACATACAGCCTTTTGGTTGGAAGTACTGGGTCAGTACATGAAAGGTCGCTGGTTAAATTTCCCGATCCAACAAGGAGAACTAGACGAACAGGCATTCGGATGAACAGATGCTCGATCTCAATGTTTGCATTATACTCACTAAGCAGATGCTGTCAGAGCAACTTACACAAGCAATTAGTGTTAAGCACCTTACTCAAGAGCACAATGAGAGATTTCCCACCTAGTTGGGTCAAGGATCTGAACGAGCAACTTTTTTTCTACCTGCCCAATACTCCAACCCTAAGGCCATCTGTTGCCCCATAATCGTCTATAACCACACAAATCCCTAAAATAACAGGTCTTATATCACTACTTACATAACGCCGGCATTAAAACATTCATACACAAAAAACGCTTGTGTCTGTCTGTAGACTTCAACCGATTGAAATGTATTTTAAACAACGAGATCTGCGCGTGTAGACCTGAATGTTGTGTCTATTTGTGCTTTTGGGTATCTCGTTACTGCGTTTTCTTTGTGGAAAAAAAACTTGGGCTTGAATCATATTCATCTGTAAGAACGCCCTCACAAATAGGCAGTAAAATATGATATTTAGTGGTTGATTGTGTGTTTGTGTATCACGTCAGGTAGCGTGAAATGAGAGAGGGTATTTTCAGCCCACGACGTTCTCTCAAGGCTCTTAGGGACGGACCCATGAGAAGGCCAGGATGACGACAGAATACACCAATATTACTGCAACACGTTATTACACAGCGCCCGGCCTAATGGCGGCAGAAACACCATTGCAGTAATGGAATCATCCTAAAATCTGCTGCTACCTAGCTTTTTCTTGCTCTCTCTTTCTTTCCCTCTCACTCTTTCAACACTTTCTATTTGTCCCTCTCTCCCTGGCTCGCTACTTTCTCTCCCTCTCTCCTCCTCAGAGCCATTCTCAAAGTCGCTCCAGCGTCACAGTGATTTCATGCGAGGCTCATAATGTCAAACACGCAATTAAGAGCATGTCAACAACTGCCTGACTCAATTATCTTGACAAAGACGTGAGCCCAAGCCCAAGTAATGCCCCCCCCAACATTTCCTTCCCTACATGAGACCAGAGAAATTGCGCCCACCTTCCTGATTAGTGCCTCCAGTCATGTGCAACATCATAATCACTTCCTGGTTTCATCATTAGCCTATTCCAATAGCATCACACGTTCCAGGAGCGCCTGGTGCTTGGTCTGTGAAAACAGCCATCATCAGCAATGGCAAGAGTGAAACACTGAACGTTCTTCTGAAAATAACACTAACCATGGAAACACTGACTGGACTCACAGAGGCAGAGTGTAGCCATGGTAACGCAAGAACACTTGAACCCAGTCCACAAGACAAGTTTGTCAAGTCTGCACCCTCAATAAAATTGCCTAATAATGCTGGCCAAAAAAAACCAGCTGCGTTTCAGAGAGGATGTTTCAACAGAAAAAGTAGGGAGAGAAGGGGCAACAAGGAGCTGGTGGCTTCTCCACAGTTTCAGGAAGTCCATGTAGGTCCTCAGTTCTCCAGCTTTACCTAATCAGTTGACACACGTTCTTCTAATCTTGAGGAACTCTAACCCAGAAATCTGTGTTCCCTATCCCTTAGCCCTAAAACGAACCTCAATAACCTAAACATTGTCTAAACTTCACCTAGTCCTAACCCTAAACAGCAATAAAAAGTAATATAATCCTAATTATGCCAATTAAACTAAACACAATTGAAAGTTAGTTTTTTTTACACTCAACCTAACCCCTTAACATGAAGAAATCCTATTTTCCAGGTTTTACCATCTTTGTTGGTTGAAATCGTATTTCTCCAAATCTAAACACGGTAGTCAGGAGAGCTGGGCCACTGGTTCTATTCCCCAAAGACAAATAACTTTTTAGACGGGGGAGCACTCATTCCCCGGGATGGCACTATTTCTCTGCCTCTCTGAGGTCTGTGGTATAGACGCCCACGGCAGAATGACTTACTGTGGAGAACAGCAGACTACTTAGCTGCCCTAGTCAGAATGAGAGTGAGAGAAAGAGAGTGAGAACATCCTCCATGGCACTACTCAGCATGACCATTAGGCTTTGATCAGTGCTCATTCTCTGGCAGATGAAACCCAACCAGAGGAAGTGAGAAGGGTCTCATAACAGCCTGAGGTTCTAATGCAGTATTTAGCAGATGAGCCAGAGATGCAATAACATGGATCCTTTCAAAAAAACACAAAAAAAAAACAACAGGCTCAGATGGAAGTCTCACATTCTCCTGCTTCCATTTCCTGGAACCTAAAAAGATGCCACGAAAAGCAATTAAACAATGTAATGAATTTGTGCTATTAGAAGACAAACAGAAGAAGAAAACCGTATGCAATACTACAGCACCTCATTTGGACTAAGTCATTTGAGTCCTTAATCCCCATATCCTCTAACCTGCCCCCCCCCCACCCCAGGCAACCCTAATAATGGACCCTATGATCCTTTGTGCCCTCATCCCACAGTGCTGTTTGGTCATGTTCCATCCTTCCATCTGTCAAGGCCCTGATGACATCAGTCCGGATGCACGGTGGGTTTAGAATGTTTCCTCGTGGTCATCCAGCCCTTGCCCCTGCCATATGGTCTATAAATGAGGATTGGGGACGAATGGTTAAGCCTTCAGTTTTTCTCCCCCTCTCCACTTTCCGCTTCAGCATTTACAAGGTGGCGGGAATAAAATCGACAACAGAGATTTATTTCACAGTGGTGTGTCGGGCTGGAGAGCTAGCATTGACAAAACCAGCAAGCAGAGGGAGGGATGGAGATACAGAAAGACGCTGAGAGAGTGAAAGACAGCACTGTTTCCAAACGTGGAGACGCTGTTTTGGAGGTTGACACGAATAACGTAATGCCATGAAACGCTTCCCCTGCCACACAGGTGTGCTTCACCCACGGAAATTACTTTGTCCATTGATCTCCTGTGCCGCTTAGAATCACCTGCACCACAACATTAATTACGTCTGGCGGCTCAGAGGGTTTGATGGCTGATTCACACCTACTCTCTCCCCCTCCACGTCATCTCACATCTACCCCTCTCATTACGCCGGGTCTTGGCAGTGCAGCCATCTTCTCGGGTTCCTGATCATGTTTACTTTGAGAACAAGTAATTTGCTCAGGAAATCACGCCCACGCTCCACTCATTTGGAATTGTTTCCTCCTCATTGAGAGGAATACATGAATTCCAAGCAGATGGAGGAGCTGTTAAAAATACCACAAGGTGTAGAATGTCCACTGTGTTCAAGGTTATCAAGTCCACTTTGGTGTGTCAAACAAGATTAAGACAACATAATGGCTTTACAATCCGGAGGAGCCCAAACCAATGGCATTAAGATAATACACACAAAGAAAGAAAAATCCTTCACCCAAGTGACAACTCAAATTTCACATCTCTGTGCTCAGTAAAATAAGTGTTTCCACACTGCTCTCTGGTGAAACCCATTGATCTAGGCCATAACAGCGACAAGTCATTGGTTGGCATTTGCTCCGTGTCAAACTGCACTCAAGAGAAAGGGCCCTCCTGGGAACAATAGCACTGACTGAAGCACAAGCCTCGCTTTCTCTTGCCTTTAAGTAGAAAGGTCTGACAGAGATAGTGAATAATGTGGTCGCGAAGAAAAACGGTTTTCTCCCGTCGTCGTGCGACACCTCCCTACCCTCCACTCCGCTTTCTCCCGCTTCGTCGTGTGTTCCTCAAAGCCGCTGCCGGCCGTAGACGTCCTGATCCCATTTTCCCCATGACCCACTTGGCGTGCGGTAGAGCGAGCCACGGTGTGAAGAGCGGATGCCCTGTCGGCTCCGCAGTCATCGGGTGTGTAATGACATCCTCCCCTGGCTGCTCAGCCACTGTTCCAGCTGGTCATCTGAGCACCCGACGGTACGGCCCTCACGTCGCATACAAAGGATTTACCTCCTAAAGAAAAGCGCAACGGCACATCGGTCGATGCCATCAGTCAGGTGTGCTATTTAGGAATAGTACTAGCCTATATTTAAGAGCACATCACAGCCTACCCTCTTAATTAATACACTGCACAGCAGGGAGGTATTTAATGGCATTGCAGTTGAGTGACTATTCTTGTTTAGACATAAAGGCCCAAGGCTTTCACTTAATTCGTGTCGAGGCTTAAACAACTAAAATTATTCAAAATAAATTAAAATAAAATGCTGCCAGACATCCATCTCAAACAATTTCCTTTCCTAGAAATTAGCCCAATAACATATCGGTAAATGAATGCAGGCATGTGTGATATTTTAACAATAGGCATTAGGCCTATCAATCCCTGGAGCCTAAACGATGCAGAATAAGGACTAGGCTGAATCATTCACATTGGACTAATCAACCAGATTACAAAATCCAACTCTTAACATGATCTTGCTGCTAGTTAGCAACATATTGACAACTTGATATCCTTACGGAACATTCCACTACTAAAACCGCTTACATCTGAACACTGTTTCCGCTGCGTTCAATTTACCGACAAAATCCTCCCTGCCATACAACACCGTTCGCAAGGGTATTTATCTCGTAATCACTGTAGCACTGTAATCGTATTCGGAGCCAACAATAACGCTTTTTGTAGACGAGCTGAACGGGCTACAGACGTCCTCACCGCGCGCAAAATAACTCATAACATTCCGACCAGGCGCGAAACAACTAATTTCAGTGCCCATTCAGCGGGAAGGAGTCACCCGATGAACGCACGACAAAGGTACCATTCAGTCGTTGGCTAGCTTGTTTTGCTTTGCAGCACGCTTTGAGTCACTCCTATCCAATCAGAAGTCTTCTGTGTTTTCACGTCACCTTTTGGTTTGGCCTCAGTTCGCTTGGAACCTCGACGGGGCAAGTAAAAAAAAAAAAAAAGATTTTGGTACCAGGTACTCTCTCATTTTTGGCCAGTGGAAAAGCAAAAAGGCGAGGCGTGTAGAGCCGAGTCGAGTTGGTACTATGCTGTGGAAAAGCTCCCAAAGCGAGGCGAGTAGAGTTGAGCCGGTACCATGCTGTGGAAAAGCGCCATAGTAAACACTTGAGAAGACCATGATTTGTAACACAAATAAAAAGGAAATAAAACGTTATTGAACAAAAGAGTAAGGTGGCCGATAATAGGGGGTCGTATTTCTTAGCCACATCGCTAACCAAATACCGGAAAATATAAATCTCCCCTGACATTTCAGAAATGCTAATTAATGACGTGCCAGTTAACATCTGTATGTCACTAATGATCACTAAACATTGACAACTTGATCAAATTATTACTCGACACAAGAAGATATATTTCAAAACAGCTGTTGGCTATGCCAATAATAGGGGGTTCTATGCTGGCTACCAATATTGTTGCCACAGTTGAGATATTGAAAATCGATGTGATTTTTCTTTTTTCAGATGAGTTTGTTGAAATACAGTATTTTAAACCATTGCAGCTAATGAAAAAGGGGGGGCAGTAAAAAAAAAAAAAACTCTGCCGGGTATGTTTTTGTTTCACAGAAAAATATATTTCAGTTTTTTTTATGTGGACCACAATGCTTTGTCAAGATCCGTAAGCTAGTAAAAAAAGAAAATATTAATCATTAGTGAATTTTGTTAATATCATGATGTCAATATCATGAACCAATCATTGAGTTGGTTTACTAGTAGAATTCCATGTCTGGATTCTGTGATTCAAGCCTCCATTTTGCTGACTTTATAGCGCTTATTTGGACATAATGCCATCAAAAAAACAAAATAACCCGTCTTGTTATCAAATCAAAATCAAGCTCTGTAATCATTTGCTTTGTTTTCTTGCCTAGCACTAATGGACTGTAGACTCCAGCTCCTGTCGGATGCCTGGCTTAAGTGCTGCCCCTGCCAGCCGCAGTATCACCGCCTTCCCGTCCATGTGCGTTCGAGAGAGCCTTGTGTTCCAGTCAAACACACAAAACGAGTCTCACTCAATGAGTCTGGTCATGGCCATTAGGGAGCGGAGACCCCCGTATGCTGACAAGCAGAGACAAACTCAGACACACTCCAACAGGCGCTGACGTACCGAATGGCGTCGCGTCACACACACACACACACACACACACACACACACACAAGCAATGAGCAGGAACCTGGAGTACCACCTCCCGCATTCGTCCCTTCTCTTCAAGGGGATCTGAGCTGACCAGACCCGGTCTGGGATGGTGCAGAGGCCTTTTCAATTACAACTGCTCACCACCAATCTCTTACTCAAAAACCCAATGGATGAGAAAGCCAGAGAGACCTCCCTTAGACTTGCTCCTTTGATTGTTTTTCAAGATTTCCATGACAAAAATGCAGAGAAGGCAAATGGGGCCAGGTTCACGTCATGACCAGCCGTTCACTCAAAGCTGAGTCTAAATGCTGCAGCATGGTGCGTGTGTATATGTGGCTTTTCAGCAATGTGCCCAGTATTAATGGCTTCTTGTGTTTGAGGCATGTTTTTCTCTAGGGCTTTGTCTAGTAGTCAACCTCTTTCAAACATGTTTACAAGCAAATATATCAGGATGGCCAAGGCCCATTTCAAGTACAAGGGACATTAGGACTACAGTCTAATTTGTTTGAATAATGGCAGCCAGTTATCGGTAAATGCAGGGCTTTGGTAGATCATGATGAAAAGCTAACTGCACAGGTTTTCCAGTTATCACATTATTTAATTCTGCTAGATAACGGAGCTAGAATATCAAAGTAATATGCTATCAAAGACGGCAAAATGTTGCTATCTCTGTAGATATTTAAGTAACTCAACACCAACGCTGCTTGTCCACGGGAATTTGCCTCTGGTAAAAAGTTTTACATGAACATCCATTGAGCGACGAGCTCGCTTCAATATGCACATGTGAACAAAATATATACTTTATGACAACGGATGGATGGATGGATGGATGAATGTGTTCTATGTAAGTACTTGCTGAATCTGCAATCTGGAGAGCAAGTCATTGTTTTAAAAGCATTATGAAACGTGAGTGTTAACCCCAATCACCATTCCCAAGAATTTAACATAATAATGCGCTACGCCAAGATTTTCAGGTTTCGTAGACAGACTACTTGGAAAGCAAAATTCTGGTGAGACAACATACTTTACCAATAGACAATAGGCTTTCCCCAAACGTAATGGTGTGTGTCTAGGGTTGGTTTACCCATTGAAATACCATGTAGATTAATTCATTATCTTTTAAGAATTTTTTTAATGACCCGCAGACACAATACAAACATGGCATTGGAAAATACCAGCAAGACTAAAAAGAATGTCTCTACTCATCCCAATGGGGATGAGTACAATTGCATCAAATGTGTAATAAAGTAGCTAACTGATCGCAAACACCAGAGGTATAGACAGAGCTTATGTTTGACCCCAGAGCCTTAGGAGCCCGGAGGAGAGTAAGGACGACTAGGATCATGAGATCTTTTCGGGTCATAAGTGAAAGCAGATGCCCAGCTGTTCCCATACCAAGTACATTATTCATGGACAGCCAGCTAGACTAACCCTCCTACAGGGCATTCGGAAATTATTCAGACCCCGACACTTCTTCCACATTTTGTTACGTTATAGCCTTATTCTAAAATTAATGGGGGGAAAAAAACTACATTTAATCTACACACAATACACCATAATGAAATAGAAAACAGTTTGGGGGAATTTGTGCATATAAAAAAAATTAAATTAAATTAAAAAGAAAATATCACTGACAAGTATTCAGCATAAAGCACCTTTGGTAGCGATTACAGTCCTCTTAGGTGTGACGCTACAAGCTGAGCACACCTGTACTTGAGGATTTTCTCCCCCTCTTCTCCGCAGATCCTCTCTAACTGTTAGGTTGGATGGGGGACATCACTTCACAGCCATTTTCGGGTCTCTCCAGAGATGTTTGATCGGTTTCAATCCTGGGCTCTGGCTGGACTACTGAAGGACATTCAGAGTTGTCCGGAAGCCACTCCTGCGATGTCTTGGCTGTGTGCTTAGGGTTGTTGTCCTGTTGGAAGGTGAACCTTCACTCCAGTCTTAGGTCCAGAGCACTCTGGAGCAGGTTTTCAATCAAAGATCTGTCTGTACTTTGCACTGTTCATCTTTCCATCAATCCTGATTAGTCTCCCAGACCCTGGTGCTGAAAAACATCCCCACAGCATTATGCTGCCACCCCCATGCTTCACCGTATAGATGGTAGTGGCCAGGTGATGAGCGCTGCTTGGTTTTCTCCAGACATGACATTTGGCTTTCAGGCCAAATAGTTCAATCTAAGTTTCATCAGACCAGAGAATCTTTTTAATCATGGTCTGAGAGTCCTTTAGGTGCATTTAGGCAAACTGCAAGCTCAAGGTGTGTATTTTTTTTTTTTTACTGAGGAGAGGCTTCAGTCTGGCCACTCTAACATAAAGGCATGATCGGTGGATTCACCATACCTCACGGTGAGGCATAGCAAAGGGCATCTGACTAAGTTAATGTGATATTAATTTTTTTATATATTTGACAAAAGAAATTAAAAACCTGTTCTTGCTTTGTCATTATGGGTTATTGTGTATACATTGATGAAGGGAAAAAAATATTGAATCCATTTTAGAATAAGGCTGGAATGTAACAAAAGGTTGAGAAAGTGACTGGTGCTGAATACTTTCCAAATGCCATGTACGCATTTTATAATGATAATGTGCGCACCTAGCTACTGTACCTAATACAACTAAACCAATGCTACTACAAAGCTGTCACTATCAGCAGTTTCCATGCACTCACAGACATAACAATAACATTACGCACAATGTTTATTCATCATGCTCTCTGTTTTGAAAACATACCTAGGCAGCTAGCAAGCTATAAAGGTTCATAGTCAATTCAAAACTTTTGGAAACACTGCGGTGCTCAATTATAACACACAAATGCATTGCGGTTAACTGTAGCGAATTAGGTTCCTGACCAACATAGCTACTAACCTGGGCTAGCTAATAAGCTAGTCTACTTAAATCTGCTGAAAAAAATCTTAGTAGTAATCAAAAAACTGATTCACAAGATCAGTGTGAAGATCACCAGGTTTCTCGTGATGCCGCTTTGGATCAGCTGTGCACAACATTAGTTGACAAGGCATCACCATTACATTCCAGGCAAAAACTCAATGCCAGCTAGCATTTACTAACATATCACTTTCAGATAGGAACTGCAGGAATGTTGCAGTATTGAATCTGAAAACAATTTGTTAACATTTACATTGTCCCCATCGATGTGGAGCCATCTAAAGGACCACACACACAAACGACGGAAAAAAGCAAATATGAAACAATGTAAACAAGGTGGAAATTCTTTTGAAGAGCAAACGTTATTCGTGCCATTTTACATCAACCAAAGAAGTTCTGCGCATCAGTGATCGGTATCTCTGAAGTTCAACAACATCAGCAGGGCCCCCTCGGCTCTCAAGCTATATAGATCCTACTGGACTGTCGCTTCATCTGTTGGAAGGACCCAAAACGCTCCACTCCAGCTGAACATTTACATAGAGGACGTAAAGACATTGTTTAAACAACACTTGTCCAGATGTCTTTTTTTAGTCGCTTCCCAACAAAAATTATTTTTTTCTGATTCTGTTTATACATGGAGCAGGAGTTCATACATCACCGATCATTCCACTCTTATACACACTATGCGAGACCATGTCTATGGACCTCAGTTGCCGTGGGGAGTGTCTGTCTGGAAAGAGTAACAGAACCTCGGAAAGGTAGCGTGCGACAATCACGATTTTAACTTTTTCACACAATTATCTTCATCGCAAATCTGTCCGCAAGTCTCATTCACCCAGAGCCAACTAACGTAGCGTAAATAAGGTCATAATGTTATAAATACGTCACTTCACATATACACATACTTTTTTTATGCTCTGAGGTTACGTAATGGAAAATTCAACAGACTGAATAAATCATGATCACAACTTGAAATATTATTATTGATGATTATTATTGATGGTTATATTATTAAAAATAATAATGTCCGCTGTAGAGGCCTGCAGTGCTCACCATGAGAAATCCCTGAGAAACGACAGCCTCTCACCATGGATGCAACCAAGTGACTAAGCTGCCTTGGCACAACACGCAGCGCTGCCAGCGTTCAAACTGTCTGAGAGCATGCAGCTGTGCACTACATGAGGAGCAAAGACATCAGGCACAGCTTAGATACAAAACAAAAGGGGAAATGACACATTGGTAGCTGATCTGATGAAAACAACATGTTAAAAGGGAAATTCTGCTAATGCTCATATTAAAGTCCATTAATATGGCACTTACATACATACAGTATGTCACGTGCCTTCAAAATCTTGTCGTTGTAAGCAAAACACAATATCCAGAATCATAGGAATTTCAATTACCCTCTCCAGTAAGAATTGTCCAAAGTTGAATGTGTTGTAGCACAAACATTCCTCTTCTGCACTCAGTTGCCTGGATCAGGAGCGAAGTCTTTCAGCGGCCATTGCTCGCTAGTCTTGCTGCCTCAACTCGTGTTTTTTCACTTTACCCCATGTAAAAGAACATCAAAACTGTTTGTCATCCTGCTCTTGTAATGAGGAATTATCAGAAGCTGCCATTGTTGGGCAAGCCCATCTTCAAGTGTGGGAACACAATGGGACTAGGAAGTAGGGCTCTCAACAGGCTGTATTCTTCACAATGCCTTAATGACTTTAGCCTATGTTTTTAAATTGGGAAATACATTTACAAGCACTGGAATGCTGTTGGCCCCCAGGAACAAATATAATTGATCGGGGGATAGGCTTTCATTGGCACAATTGTTATCTGACTGGGAGATCAATAAATGGATATTCGTTTACATGGATATTTGCCTACTGACAGAAGAGGCAGTTCAGTTAAAAGATTAAAGGTATTTTCAAAAATCATACAAGTCTATAACACCAGGGAACAGACTTAATAATATTTTAATTGATTTTAGGACCGATTCACTGTAGATTTGGATTGATTGGTGCTCCTGTAGAGCAATGCTCCCATATCTTAAAGACTAGAACCATGGATCAATACCTATTTGTGAATCATTACATCCAGTGTTCATGAGTATGCATGTGTATTAAAGTGTTCACACCCACACTAAGTATGATAAATCAGCAAACTGGTGTGTCAGCCTTAACTATGATCCAGAGGCTCTAGCCTGCAATGCCAAATGAGAGGGAGGACAATGCCTCATCTACTCAGCTAACAGACTAAGAACGTGTTTAGGCTACAACAACTGTACTTCATTTAAATAACATTTACATAATGTGTAAACACCTTTCCATTCCCACTATATAACGAGACTCTCCCTGGGCCGGAGGTATGCCGTGAAGCTCAAAACACACACACACACACACAGCTCTTTTGCCTGCTAGCCTGGAAGGCATATAACTCACCATGTTGTTTACCTGGTAACTAACATGGCCCTCTCTGATGGACAAGTGCTGTTGCTGGGGTCCGTCGAATTTTTATGACACCAATGCCTCAAAAAGGCATTTAAATTGCTTCCCAACAACAGTTTTCTGATTCTGTTCATACATGGAACAGAAGCAGACTTAAGTACGTCATGACACCACTCATTCCATACCAGTACACACATCCAGATAAAACTACCAGTGTGGAAAGCCTCTACGTCCACATGACCAGACCAGAACACGTGAAGGGGTTAACTATTGCCATGGTAATAACCTGATCATTGGAGATCCATTCTGGGGGATGAGGCAGTTTATGTAATTACATTTACCTGTGGCTTATTTCAACCGCAGCTCTGTCATTGGGTTTCCTTTGGCAGAGACTGATGCATCGACTACAGGAGAGCAGCACACGGACTCGGTTTGGAGGGAAATTTTTAAATCGTGAAGTTGATTCAAAACCCTGGAATGGGTGACTCATGCATGATGACAATTGACATGGGAGAGGAATATGTTGCTTATTCCAACCGCAACAAAAAACGGAATAATTGTTGTCTTGTGCAATGGTTTGATCTCAATGTTATGAACAACTAGAGGGCTACTTAGAAATACATTATTACTCTCTCCCAAAGTAATTTACCTGAACGCAGAATACGGCAGATGACTAGATGTGTCGACAGGAATAAAACCCAACTGCCTAAAAACATGCGGTACCGAGCAGCACATCTAAACAATGCAAGATGTGTCAGTACAGACATTCACTGGCCATTGCTCGCTAGTCTCGCTGCCTCAACCCCTCTTCTGTGTTCTTTCACTTAAGTTAATAGGGCTTAATGACCCCATGTAAAAGAACATCAAAAATGTTTGTCATCCTGCTCTTGTAATGAGGAATTATCAGAAGCTGCCATTGTTTGGCAAGCCCACCTTCAAGTGTGAGAACACAATGGGACTAGGAAGTAGGGCTCCCAACAGGCTGTAGACTTCACAATGCCTTAATGACTTAAGTCTATGTTTTTAAATTAGGAAATCCATTTACAGGCACTGGAATGCTGTTGGCACCCAGGAACAAATATAATTGATCAGGGGGATAGGCTTTCATTGGCACAATTGTTATCTGACTTGGAGATCAATAAATGGATATTCGTTTACATGGATATTTGCCTACTGACAGAAGAGGCAGTTCAGTTAAAAGATTAAAGGTATTTTCAAAAATCATACAAGTATATAACACCAGGGAACAGACTTTTAATAATATTTTAATTGATTTTAGGACCGATTCACTGTAGATTTGGATTGATTGGTGCTCCTGTAGAGCAATGCTCCCATATCTTAAAGACTGGAACCATGGATCAATACCTATTTGTGAATCATTACATCCAGTGTTCAAGAGTATGCATGTGTATTAAAGTGTACACACCCACCCACACACACACCCCCACACACATCCCCACACACATCCCCACACACACACCAACTGCCTGAAAACATGCGGTACCGAGCAGCATATCTAAACAATGTTAGATGTGTCAGTACAGACATTCACTGGCAGCGCATGACGGGCTGCTTGCCCACTGTTTTTCAATAAAGCCTCGACAGGTGGGACAATGCGGTGATGTCACCTGATGACCGCTCAACCAGCCTCAGTCTAAAACGAGAAAATAGAAATCTGTCCCATTATTGAAGCGACGCCATCGCTGTTGACCACACTGGAAAATGTAGCCTGCGTGGTGAATTGTCACAATGTAGCCCAAAACTGAAGGACCACACAGCTGGCAAATTAGTTCCCGGCAGGGAATTTCAGTTTTACACTGGCTGTCTGAAAACGCATCAAGGCCGACATGATTCCTCAACTCATCTTTATAACATTCAACTCAATCCTTGAAATAAATAAATCATGAACAAGCTCACTGACTGAAATAAATACAAATAGAGATATCGATTCATGAGTATGATTAAAGTATACTGAAATCATTTCAAGCGGTAAGTAAATTACATTTAACTCATCCAAGGACTTTTTCAATTCAATACTGCTGGCAAAAAATCAGACACCCCTCAGAAAAAAATGACATCCAACAGAGTAGAGAACATTGAGTGCCAAGCCAGATGTCTAGCTAAACAGCAAAACGTGGTTATGGGAGTATTCGAGCAATAATCTCCATGTAGATGAACTCAACACATATCCCACCCTCTCCAATGATCAAACTCCCCTAGGCATGTCCCAGGGACCATGTAAGTCCCAAAAGTCCCAATTCATTCTGAGACTGTCACATCACCCTCTTTGGTTGCAAACTCACCCATCTACTGTCAGAAACTGAAACATTGCTAAAAACATTCAATTTAAGAAATCCAAAATAGTGAGACTCCGGCAGTTTTGGTCACACTGACTTGTACCACTTATTACTCATCACAGACATCAAACAACAATAAACACATTATTTGGGGCACTCCACCATAATCTTTGGCAAGTTCTGACAAACAGAACAGGGAGGGGGGGAGCACTGAGAGGTTCCAGCTGAGCGAGAGGAAGGGGGGGAAAAAAAGCGTTTAGCACTTATTGGGCTCCACAACTAATGACTGTTTCCACCGATGTTTGCACCTGTAGGGACAAATCCACCTTACCCACCTCTCTCCATTAGACAACCTGCAGCAAACAGGGACTGCTTTCTGTGGTAATATACAGGTTAAACTAATCATTACCGGGCTAAAATGGGTGACACACATTACATAAGAGGCAAGCCAGTTACTAAAATCGTATAATGCTAGTAATGCCCTACTTTAATTCTGTGTGAGACACTTATCCACCCTAGCAGGTTCCCTGCAGAGCCCACTGAAAGAATTAGGAATAAACACCACGCTACTGCTCTTCATGCTGAGAGTGAGTGAGAGTGTGTGTGTCTGTGTGTATTCACCAGTTCAATGAGTTGAGCCCAGTCCATAGACGGCCGATGTCAGGCAGCGATTGCAACATCTTTCTACAATGTGCTCCAGTTTTTCCTCCCAAAGAAAACCGGGATCACATCAACTCCAGTAAAATGTCAGGGATATACCACCTGCCCACAAAGCTATTAACCAAAGGCCAGGCATGAGAATCAACGGAAAGATCTCAATAGCACACTTCTGGTTCCATCCCCTCTGACCTTCTCCAAGAAACACATTTTGAAAAGGAAATGAGGAGAGAAGATGCATGGTGTATGAAATTAAGAATGGTTAATTAAAATAAAGGTTAGAGGAAGCCTCAGCCTCTCACCTGTGCCGGTGCTCGTCGTGGCCCCCCTGACCGTGAATGACCACCTGTCCACCGGGGTGCTTAGCCCCCTTGGGCGCCTCGATGTGGGGGATGAGCACATCCTCCAGGCCCAGGTCGAAGCGCTTGTGTTTCGAGTTGTCCGGGAGGAAGAAGAAAGCCCCGAAGCACAAGGTGATGAAGGCACTGAGGATGAGGAGCAGGATGAACTTCTCCGAGAGCCTGAGGGTGGCTCTGTGGTGCGGGAAAGAGGAGGCGCCGGGCGACAGGTTGGGGATCCGGCGGCCAGACAGCGGCAGTAGCGCCGGCGTGGTCATGGCAGACTGTGGTAGGTAACTCGGGGTCGGACAAATGTCACGGCTGCGTTGTCCGCCGCTTTATTATCTCATCCCGGCGGCCGGTATGTTTCCAGAAATGAAGTATCGGGGACCCTCAGTGAAGTGACGGGGCGACGGTAACTGGGTGACTTTTACTCTGAAATTCAAGGAGAGAGTAATTAAGAGCAGAGAACATTTGTTTATTGTTAGGTGGTTTTTGTTGAAAGCAACAAAATCATTCATAATGATGACCTGCTGCTGAGCTAGCTTCAATGTGCGCTACTCATATTAGCTAATTTGTTTGAAAACAAACTTTTTCAGATGTTGCCTATTATTACAGCCTGATAACTTGCCAGGCAAACATTAAGTTAGAGATGGCACATTGAGAAAGCGCCCATTAGTGTGTTTTATTGTAATGGGGGAGTGGGGAAAATATTAGACAGCCTAGTTCGGCTGTAAATATGGGCAAATCTAGGTTATGCCAATAATACCATGTCTTCAGCCTAAAATAAAACAAAGCTTTTCTGTTTATTATATTTGTTCCACGTTAGCTAATGCGTGTCAGTGGAACAGTTACTATTCCTTATCATAGGCTAATGGAAAATTAGACGTATTGTGCTTGGGAAGCCAACGTCAACATGATGCTCATAACAGTTTAGTTTCCCCCAATGATCGTCAGCCTTCCACCACGGGAGGTGCAAATCAGAGATCAATGCTTCATAACACACGTGTCTGCCCTTCTTGACAATGTTTTAAATGTTTGAGCTATGCAAAAGGCACCATTTCCTTGAAGGCCGGCAGGCCTGGAGAAATGAATGGTAGAAAAAATTTTACAAGACTTTTTTCAAGCCTTATTTTAATGGGACCGTTCACCCACATTAATGATACGGTTTTCATATGTAAAAAAATTATGTAGATCCAATAATTATATATTCATCATTTTAGTGCACCAGAGCGATGCATTTAGCCGTTCCCCAAAACTTGAGTCTTTTCAATGGAGTCCCCGCAATGATTTTGCCCATCCAATCCTAAACACACCCATAATCCCAACGCATTTCAATGACGTTAGAGTTAAATGGGAATATTTCTGATCAAAACTACCAGCTCCCTTTCAGTTTTACCATTTAACGTCGAAACAAAACGCATACTTTGCAATAGGCAAAAAGGTCAGCAATAATATATTTTTCATGCATTAATGCTTCATTTGAAGAAAGAGTTTTTGCTGAATGAGCAATTGGGTGGACTCAAACCCATGCCCGTACAGTACACGTGCAGCCAACGTTCAATTCTTTAAACCAACATCCTTTCATATGTTAAGGCTATCCATTAAAATGTTTATCCACAATATCTACATACATTTGCAACACTTTGTATAATTTGCATTATTGAATCTTAAGATACTAAACCGATTTTCAAAGGTTCTGTCTCTTAACAAAAAGATGTATTAACTATAATTAAATCAATTTGCATTAAAAAGTATAAAAGAAAACCAACAGTAACTATAGAATGGGTGACTCATGCATGAGTCTCCATCTGGAGACACTAAGACAACTCCAACACGGGTAAAGCTATTCGACCTAATCAAATGATGAGCATACCTTTTCCAGTAGTTATTCACTACTTCTACCAGAACTTATTTAAGAACCATTAACTTAAACCAGCTGGCAGGCACACTACATTTACCTTTATAAATATCCTTTCCACGATATTCCATTTTACAGTCAGTCATATAAAGACAGATTTTTAAAAAGCCATATGTATATCAACAAGAAATAAAACTTATAAAACCTAGACACCTGCTTGACTCTTACTAATGATAAGGCAACTCAGTACCAAGGATTACAAGTTGCGGATCTCTGAGATTTGAGTTTCCTTGACTAAAGGATTATCGTACAGAATGCAGATTGAAAACAATTACGGCATGGAAATGCTTTCCAATGTGTGACGGGAAAAACGGCGTTTACACAGGCAGCCCAATTCTGATCTTTTTCACTAATTGATTTTTTCTATCAGCTCAGTTCTGAAAAGGAGTTGATGGTGTAGATTTAATGTTATGGTCAAATTAGCGATTCGTGGACAAAACACCAGAACTGGGCTGCCTGTGTAAACGTAACTAATGCCATGCATATCAAATGAGTCTGGAAAAAGAATCTTCCCGGTAAAATGGCTAACATGGGTTAGCTACCAAAATGTGGTCATCACAGGGCTAGCAACATAGATGGCAAAAACACCTGCTTGAGCGCGTGATACCATCATACCACGCCAATAACCTCATTGCACGCACACACTTAACCTCCACTTGTCAGTGATACAGCCACATAAGTTGGCTACCAAAAACCTAGTGCCAGACACATTTTGTTTTACAGTATCTAACTGATGTAGGTAATAATGTCAATAATTGCAAGCATAGTCACACCTATACATGTAGTTTATTAGCGTAACCATGTTACAACTTACACTCAGTCAGGTGCTAGCCAGGCTATAAGTATAAGTCGTATGGTTGAAGAAACCTCTTACCGTGCAAAACCTTTTGGCATTTTGATCCATCGTGTTCTTTGGTTGTGATCCGGACGGTTACACTATACGAGCAGATGAAAAAAAAAACGACAGTCCCAAACTCGACAAAATAACAACGAATACAGTTAATCGTGTCTTAATACTACCTTCGTAGTTAAATAGGTAACTAATAGTATATATGTTAAATAAGCAGGACGCGCAGGCTTTCAGTGACAAATGAAAATCCGTGATTGTCGCATCTGTGTGGTTGTACTGTAACTGCGGCTAAGACATTATGATCTAGGTTACATTCCCGGTGACCATATCAGTAGCAAAGGCGTAGGTAATGTTATGTTCCGTGGTTAAAATCGGTATTTTGCTATCTACTGGATGTATATGGTATATTTTCTCAGCTTCCTCGACCGGGCCTGCGCCTTATGTCGCGCAGCGTCTCTTCAGAATACCAAGTTCATCCGCTGAATTGACTGGCTTGACTAGCACAGTTAGCTAACTGGCTAAATTGCGAAACGAACTACCTACCAGTTGCGATTAAACACGAAACTAAACGCGCAACCGCAATATTGTAACACTAACGACGTCTCCGAATGTGTTGAGGTTTGGAAATTAGTTCGCGTGCTAAAAGACGGCGCCTTTTCTGTAAAGGCATCTGGCTAGCTACTGTTGTTAGCAAGTTGAATAGCCAGCCAGCCAGCTAGCTACTGGCTGAGGCGCTCCGCTCCGATGCTGTTACGCCGCTGCTGCATCGTCTTAATAATGCCTCTGAGTAAATCCGTGACAGACAGGCGTTCTATTAAATCTTTTCCATATAGACGGGTTTTGAAATCTCATGTCTTCATTCTTTCGTCTCAATACATCTAGTTCTGGATAGCTATTCTTAGCTATAACTAGACAACTAGCCCTACGTCCAGGGATGTTGATAGATACCATAGAAATAGAGTGCCTTGGATATACCATAAACACAGAATGGATTGGACTCTATTTCTATGGTTGATGCTGGTGCAACGAACAAACCATGGCTCCTCCCCTAAATCTCCAGACTCTTCTTCTTCCTGTGAGGTTTAATGGCAGTCTACGCCTATTGGTCTTTTGCCGCCACCTGCTGTACGGTGTAGTGAATAAGAAAAAATATGCAACCCTCTAATCAGGGACTTAAGCTACAGAAAATGAGGTACAGAAAACCAGCAGGCTTCTGCACTCCTAGGGTAAGAGTTGAATACTCCTGAAATATACAAACAAAACTGCTCCTCACGACATGATGTTTCAGTGGCACAAATGTAAAAAGTAATGTTTTACTTATTTGTATTTTTATTTAACCATTATTTAATCGTGGTAATTCATTAGAGAACCAATTCTCATTTTCAGTGACAACCTAGCCAAAGACATTAATTTGCTGGATTAGAAGACAACACACAGAGCAATATAAACAATGTAATAAATATAAACAAATAATTCTACAAGGATATTGACTATAAGCATAAATTGGCTAAATTTAATACAATAAACATCAAATTACACTAAATATAAAAAGACAAATACACATTACTGCAGATATTATTAGGCCTGTCTGATATTACAATGCAAAAATTCCACATATTGCCCCATTTCATTGCCCCAATTCATTGATAGCATGCTAAATCTCATGTGATGGAGTTCACAGGTTCCCATGACATGAATACATATCATTCACAAAATCTAGACAGGAAGTATAATCAAGTTGTACCGGAAGATCTTTGACTGATCTTTAACTGCAAACAAAAATAGTAGTAAATTCCAAGTAGGTGATAGTACAGTAGGTTAATTTCCCAGCTGTATCTTGTGCCACCTCTTTACTTTGTTGTAAACCTATTAAATTTACATTTAAGTAATTTAACAGATGTTCCCATACAGAGCGACGTATAATAATGACTGAATACATTTCTTTTTTCCACTGGCCCACTGGGAATCAAACCTAAAGCCTTAGCATTGTAAGTGCCATGCTCTATCAACTGAGCTACACAGGGCCTGCAACATGAGGTTTATGAAGAATTATGGCAACGTGGCAGTTTTTTGATGTAAACCATCATTTACATAACTCCCCTCCCCCAACTTTGCCTTTCGTGAACTAATGATTGCAATTATTTATGTGTTTCCGTCAAGCTCTTTGCCGACAGCTTCACTGGGTAAGGTATCCTTACTATTATTGGGTTGTCTGGTTGTCCCATCTAGCTATTTAAAAGATTAATGCATTTACTATTAAGTCCCTATGGATAAACGTGTCTGCTAAATTACTAAAATGTCAAATGTAAATGACAGACATTTAGTAAACGCAACATCAATGATCATTAACATGCACTGTTTTTAATCTAGAGCACTATTTGCCATGCATAGGGGGGAAATGTACATTCAATAATCTTCTGGCAGCTAACAATCAGGAGTGTTACTTTTTGCAAAATATATTTTTGGACCCATGCTTTCTATGACCAAAAGTATACCTTCAGAGTTCCACATAAAACACTGTCTAGTTGGTGTATACTGTTTTGGTAATGGGATTTTCTTGTCTGTCCTTTTTACAGTAAGTTGGAGAGTAGCCAGAGTGAGCGCTTCTTGGCACATCATAAAGTCAACCCGTCTAGAAAGGGGGACGGAGCACCATTCCTTCTGACAATGGGTCTGTGAGCTGCCATTAGCTCAGGGCCCACCCAACAGTCTGCGCTGCTGGACCGCTGGGCTGACTTATGTCATACCTCAGTGATTTAATGGTGCAGTCATGTGGCACAGACTGTGCCGTGAACACATTGGAGTCCTCTTCAGAGACACACAAAGCATCATTCTGGCTCTCAAACTGTACATTTGACAGTCTGTGCGGGTGGCTACCTGCCTACAAAGACCCAAAAATAAAAAAGGTGAGTTAACATAGAAGAGCTGACGCGTTTATACAGAGCCGGGGGGCCGGGTGGGTAGGGGGGGGGGGTTACTTCACTGCACCTCTGGTTATCAATGTAACGGGTACGGTTCGTTGGCCAGGAGAGGAATCATGGTGAACTTCAAGCTCAGTAGAACAATGCAGCAAAGACAAAGTGCTCATTACAAACACTTCAAGAGAGAAAAAGATTGGGAGAAATGAAACCTACAGAGAACAAATGAGAGAAAGTTGGTGGTAAGGAGGATTAAGGTTTAGAAAGATGAGGCCTTGGTGCAGCAAATGGAACGCTATACTCCAGCAGGTAACATAATGAAACAGCATCTGTCTTTGGAGCGCTGCGTGAACAGGAGGGTGAATTACGATGGTAGAAACACACCCCCGTGGGGATAAGGGCTGGGACAAGGGCAAGAGGAGCTGCCGTACTGCGACAGAGAGGGTCTGTCAATCGTATGCTCGTGCAGGTGTGCTACGTAAACATGACATGCAGGTGCACCAACTAAACATGACGGGCAGGTGTACTAACTAAACGTGAAGGGCAGGTGTACTAACTAAACGTGAAGGGCAGGTGTACTAACTAAACGTGAAGGGCAGGTGTACTAACTAAACGTGAAGGGCAGGTGTACTAACTAAACGTGAAGGGCAGGTGTACTAACTAAACGTGACGGGCAGGTGTACTAACTAAACGTGACGGGCAGGTGTACTAACTAAACGTGACGGGCAGGTGTACTAACTAAACGTGACGGGCAGGTGTACTAACTAAACATGAAGGGCAGGTGTACTAACTAAACATGACGGGCAGGTGTACTAACTAAACATGACAGACAGGTGTACTAACTGAACATGACTAGATTAACAATAGTTAATTACTGTACTACAGACAGTATTGGAGATCTTGATCACAAATAGATCACAATGAATCTTTTGATCATCAACAACAGTCAAAAAAGTGTGAGCGCAATCACAATGTGGACAAGATCAGGATTCAGTCATGTATGTCCAAAGTTCACATTATTGACTTGTAATGTGCAATGTAGGGTCCATTTTGAGAGATGTGACTACATTGGTGTGATGGATATGGCCCTGGCTCTTGTCTGAACTCAGGTTACAATGTGTTCAGACTGATGGTTAGCCTGAATCTCAATTAAGGTTACACATGCAGACACACACACACACACACAAGGACACAGAGAAAAGAATCTCAGTGCGGAGACGAATCTCAGCGGAGAGGAATTGTTACAATGCAGTAGATTCCTCCAGCTCAGTTACCTTTACAGGCCTGAGTCCTGTATCTGTTTTGTCTAAAAGGAATGCATGAATGCATGTTGGCCATGAAATTGGATTCTGCAAATAACATTAATGATTGAGACTGAACTACTTTAAACAAATGAAACTGAATTACTCAAAGTTTGTCATGGACATGGACAGATGGCACAGATTCTGTAGCTACACATTAATACTACCAAAGCAGTCTGGGTTGATGTTCTTTGAACTTACCCTGTATTTCAACCTCTGCCATGATGGATGACATTGCAGCTTACTTCTTGGAGACCTGAGAATGGGAGCCTACCAGAGTAAAATGTCAATCTTTATAGATTATGCACACACAAACAACATATCAAACATCCAGCCCAAAAATGGGAAGTTTAAAAAAGTGATTTGGTTAATTGCAAAAAAGTCCCAGACTGCATCTTTAACAGGATATCTGGTGAACGGTAATTTCCAATACAGCGTAATTAAATAGGAATTGCGCTCCATTAAGCATTCTGCCCACTAATAACGATTGTCCAAGGAGCTGCTGTGTAATGCAGTGGTTTCCAACCAGGGCTACACTCATGTCTGTAGCCACATAACCCTTGAAAGGCCTGGGTCACAGTGACGCCATCATCCAGCACACCGGACCCACTCCGATTAGCATACCACTTTAACATCCACAGATGACGTAAGTCACTCTTGCGCTCCACACACTGCACTCACCCACCTGGATGCAGGCCCGGCTCAACGAGTGGGAAAAAGGGGGCATTGCCCCCCCCCCCGTTTTGTTTCCCCATAAGCACTGAAAATGGTGTATGAATTAGACATGCCCCCTCAGTCATTCCATCCTGGAGCAGGGCCTGCCTGAATGAGAAGAATACCTGGGTGAGAATGCCGTTCATTGATTGCAGCTAAGTGTTCACAACCGTAGTGACCGCCAGGCCTGGGAAACAAAGTGAACAATCTGTTCTTGAGCAAGACAGTTAACTGTACTTCAATGGCTCCACGGTTGCCATTGATAATGACAGATACCCTGGCTATGAGCCCATTCTGGGAAGGTGTTTCAGGGCGGGGGGGGGGCATCTCATCTCAAAAGCACATTCACATGTGTAAAGCATACAGAGTTTTACATAGTCAAACATGTACTGGAGGAAGATCTGCCCCTAAGGCAAACATGTATTTTGTTGGGTGACTAACTCGCTACGTTAATAGCTTACGATAAGGATATGGTCTGGGTTTACGCTGTGGACAAGCATTTACCCTAGTCAAATGTCCTCTCAGACCATTCAGACAATTTGAATTGAAATCTTGACCATCGCTACTTTAGTCAACTTAGTTCGGCCTTCAGGGTAGATCTGCCTCCAGTATGTTTGAGTAAGTAAAACCTAAGACTCTGTATGATATGCATGAGTGAATGTTTGTTTTTTGGATGTCCCACTCTCCCTGCCTTGAAGGCAGATCCACCTTTAATACATGTTTATGTAAGTAAATCTTGCACAAGCATTTTTTGGGCAGAACAAAATTCAATCTGTGGTACAGTAACTAAAAAAGTCTATATGTACAGGCTGACAAGGATGTAAATAGTCCATTGCTGATCACTGTTTAGAGTATGTACGTATGGGCTGAAGGGGAGATAATTAGCCCACTTCTGCCATCAGGTGGCTGAACTGATTACAAGCCTTGCTCTCCTCACAATGCTCACTTAACATCAAAAGTATTCGCATACATGCGATAGAGTGCATTTCCCCGACAAACAACCCTGATTTAGCTCACAAGCACCTGACCTACCCGACCTAGCGTCAGCGTGTCAATCACAGACAACACTGAGTCCCTTTGGGGCAGCCCTCAAACCCTCCTGTCCACAGTGTACTGAGAGGCGATGTCTTTTGTGGAGCCAAAAAAAATTACTTACGGTATTACGATCTATGCATGTAATCGTCGCACTCAGGATGAGCCTCTAAAGTGTGGCCCAGGGTGGCCCAGAGCTCTTAAGCTTGTTTACCGGTGCTTGTGTACCGGTGCTCGTGTACTGCAGCAGTATGGGTTCAAGTTGGGCTCACTGCACTTTCTTGTCGGTCTTTCACCACTTCCATTTCCAGTAAAATAGGAAACGCTTTTAAAAAAAACAACAACTCAAAACTTGTGTTGACATTGTTCGGATACAGCATAAAGTGATACTTGTGTTATTTATTAATGATTAAAGACAATGATGTTTCAAATCCATTAAGGCACAGATGTTAATTGGCATCACCAAGTAAACATGTACAGGCAAAACAACAGAAATTACAGATCAGTAACAGTTTTAAGTAATGTTGCTCCCTTCAAAGTTTTGTTTTTGTGATAAATTTCTTCTGTCCCTCTTCTTTCTTTCACATTACTTTGTTAATTACCAGAAAAGGGTTGAGTCATAGACCCCTGTATGACAATGAGGTATAGGATTATCCGTCTCCAGTCCCTCAGATCTCCACTGTCCTGAGATGGCCCCTGGGCGAGCATGACCCTCTCCCTCCGGCTGTTGTTACCGTTCCCCCCACTGCAGTAATCACACTCTGGGGCAGGCACTCTGAGGCCTCCACCACGCTTCCACAGCACGACCAGTGGGGCTTACCTGGGTGGCCCTTATGGCCGTGACCACAACCCTGGAAGCCTCCTAAACACGCACACGCACGCACACACACACACACGACAAGAGCGTTACTATTTGTACCAGATATTTTCAGAAAGGACTACAAGGTGTAAAGCAAAGCTACCATGAACGTGTGCCTTTCATTTAATTTGGGAAAAAATTTCAGGAGCCAATGTTTACTAAATATTCTGATGTCACAGTGGAAAGCCAACACAAATACTTATACAAGGGTGACAGACACAGAACTGTACATTAAGTGCACCAGAAAAAGCTTGTATTCTGCACAAACCTTAAGATTGGCCGTGTGGTATGGTTAACTCTACCACCCCACCTAGAGGACATACCAAGCATTGCCTCAGTACCAGATGAGACCTCACCATTAAGTTCCCAGATTAGTGTATAATAATTACTGTATAATCTACCTCCACTGTCCAACACACCCAGTCAAGTATTTTCTCCGTTGCTGTACCCACCTGGCATGGAACCGGGGCAGCCACAGCGGGCCTCTTTAGAACCCCCACTGGAACAGAAGGAACAGCAGTGGAATGTTCCGCGGTGCCGCTGGACCTTCCTCTTCACATTCAGGACAAACGGGGAACCCTACGGGTTTAAAGGGATTGCCAGGCCATTAGCTAAGCGTGCGCGCTAGCATGACGAACGTATCACGATCGTAGCGGTAAAACACGGCACAGCACCTTAACGTGTTGGGCCTTGACGCACACCCACACGGAGTAGGACCCTGGCTCCGCGGGAGTGAAGGACACAGCATAAGAGCCATCGCCGTTATCCACCACCGTCGCCTCCACCCTGCTGCAGATGACAAAAGGAATCAAGGCCAGTTTCTCACTCATAGCACCGTCAATTCTCACCGGTTGAATAGAAACACAAATATGACCTTCATAATGCCCTGAAATAGCACATTGAAAATATGGATGTAACTTTCCGAAGTGATTGAAATTCATGACGTTGTGATGGCAGTACGTTCAATTATATATACACACATTCAGATTACATTAGTAACATTTAAATATTTGAGGACACCTAAATACTAGAAGTACATATTTTATTTAGGCCTGTTGTACCTTGCCATAACGCAAGTATACTTTTAGTTACAACATAAAAGAGGTGATATATTTACAGTACGACAGAACTTATGACCCCTTTCTTATAGATGGATTATGATATAGTTCAACAGAAGTTATGACTCACCTCAGATGATCCTGACTAAATAAATCACCAATAGCATGAAAAGCTTAATCTGATGTGTTGGTACTGGGATGGAACCATACCCAAAGACAACGTGGTAGATGTGTGTGCTCCAGATCGGATGGTTCCTCACCAGTCTTTTTTCT
>JACXGI010002199.1:33068-47485 GCA_016801175.1 Esox masquinongy
CTTCTTTGGTCGACCATGGCGAGGCCTGTTCTGAGTGGAACCTGTCCTGTTAAACCGCTGTATGGTCTTGGCCACCGTGCTGCAGCTCAGTTTCAGGGTCTTGGCAATCTTCTTATAGCCTAGGCCATCTTTATGTAGAGCAACAATTCTTTTTTTCAGATCCTCAGAGAGTTCTTTGCCATGAGGTGCCATGTTGAACATCCAGTGACCAGTATGAGGGAGTGTGAGAGCGATAACACCAAATTTAACACACCTGCTCCCCATTTACACCTGAGACCTTGTAACACTATAACGAGTGACATGACACCGGGGAGGGAAAATGGCTAATTGGGCCCAATTTGGACATTTTCACTTAGGGGTGTACTCACTTTTGATGCCAGCAGTTTAGACATTAATGGCTGTGTTTTGAGTTATTTTGAGGGGACAGCAGATTTACCCTGTTATACAAGCTGTACACTGACTACTTTACATTGTAGCAAAGTGTCATTTCTTCAGTGTTGTCACATGAAAAGATATAATCAAATATTTGCAAAAATGTGAGGGGTGTACTCACTTTTGTGAGATACTGTATATCCACTGTACATAAAATGACTAAGAGTGAGCTCCTTACCTACAACTCTGAGGTTAACAATGGCAGTCCCTGAGCCTCTGGGGGCATTCACACTGCATTGGTACACCCCACTGTCTCTCAGGTTCACGTTTCTCAGCAACAGGGAGGCATTACCTCTACCTATGGCGTCTGAGAACAGCAGCGTTCTATTTTTAAACTGGGGGTCCTGCCCTGTCAGCTGGACTGTCCCTTTATCATATTCGTACACCACCTCACTTAGTCCCTCCATCTTCCAGATGATTGAGACACGACTGGTCAATTCCATGTTGCTAGTAGAAGTCATGAATTTACAGCTTAGAATGACATCCTCTCCCAGGTTCCCGATGGGCCACTTGTCACTGCTATCCACAATGTCCTGGGATACCTGGAAACTCTTAACTAGAGGACAGCACATAGTAAAACAAAGCAACAAACTGTGGTATTGGTCATTATACATTGAGATATTATGAGCATTTCATGCAGACAATTCTTACACACAGTATTGTGGTAAAATAAAAAAAAATAAAAAGGTAGATAAACCAAATACTGGTTGCTCCTTATACAACCCTGTTTCCAAAAAAGTTGGGACTAAAATGCCAATAAAAACAGAATGCAGTGATGTGCAAATCATTTAAACCCTATATTAAATAGAAAATAGTACAAAGACAACATATCAAATGTTGAAGCTGAGACATTTCATTGTTTCTTTTAAAATATATGCCCACTTTGAATTTGATGCCAGCAACTCGTTTAAAAAAAGGTGGGACAGAGGCAACAAAAGACTGGAAAAGTTGTGTAATTCTAAATAACTAAACCTGGTGGAATATCATACAACAAATTAGGTCAATTGGCAACAGGTCAGTAACATGATTTGGTATTAAGAGATCATTCCAGAGAGGATCTGTCTGTCAGAAGTGAGGAGGGCCTGCACGGGCAAATGGTGCAACAATTTAAGAATAACGTTTCTCAACATAAAATTGCAATGAGTTTGATCTCATCATCTATGGTACATAATACCATTAAAAGATTCAGAGAATTCTGAGAAATCTCTGTACGCAAGGGACAAAGCCAAAAACCAATATTGGTTGGCCGTGATCTTCAGGCCCTCAGACGGCACTGCATTAAAAACACCCACTGAAACATAAAGGTGCATTGTGAAATGAAAAACACGACAAAGGAGACCCCGAACTGTTGAGCAGCTGAAATCCTATATCAAGCAAGAATGGGAAAACATTTCACTTTCAAAACTACAACAATTGGTCTCCTCAGTTCCATAAGCTTACAGAGTATTGTTAAAAGAGGAGGTGATGCAACACAGTGGTAAACATGCCCCTGTCCCAACTTTTTTGGAACGTGTTGCTGGCATCAAATTCAAAATGGGCATGTATTTTCCCAAAAACAATAACATTTCTCAAAATCAACATTTGATATGTTGTCTTTGTACTATTTTCATTTAAATATAGGGATTAATGATTTGCCCATCATTGCATTCTGTTTTTGTTTGCATTTTACACAGCATCCCAACTTTTTTGGAAACAGGGTTTTACTGTCCATACATTTTTTCATCCTACAGACACATTATAAGGACACACACTCAGTGGCACACATATAAATGCACACCCACACTCTCACATATGATCAACATGTTACAAAGACATGTTAACAAAGACATGTTTGTGCCCTTTGCGAGTGCTGATGGCACCAGCGACTGTTATACTCAATACTTACCTGAAAATGACACTGACAAAATGAAAATGATGAGTCCAGCAGTAACAAAGATACTGACCATCAGGCTGCAAATGGAGAGGAAAAAGAGGCACTTTCTAGCAAAAACGTTCCAAGTCAATTGAACATTACAATATACAAACACAAATTCATATCAGTGTTTATACAGAGCACAGCTGTTGAGGGCCTCAAGAAACAACCACCAGTTTTTCTTTTTAAACCAATTGAACCTCACCAGCAAAAGATGATCTGCCCAAGGGACGCCATATCTCCTTAATAGCTTGGTCTTTCTGAGGAATGTTATGATAGTCTCAGCGGCTTTCTTGACCAGAGTCTACAAGCAGCATTTACATGTGTTGTCTACACATTCATGCCTTAAAACCTAAACTCAAGAGAGGGAGGAGCATTCGGTGTGTCAATATTGTCACCGAGGGTGTTTACATTGCACTTATACCCACTTATTCACTGGTTGGAGATGCTGCCTATTAATTGCAATGACTGTTCATTTCCAAATTATTTTATTTGGCTGTTAACACAAATTAATCTCTGAAGGCACCACTTGGGTTGAATTGAAAGAACCATAATAACTGCGAGTGACTTTTTACTTATGCTAAAACATTGCCACCATGCAACCAAAACTAGGAGCACAGAAATGGAAGGACAAATCTAAAAGAGAATGTCTAAATATGTGTAGCACTTAAGTAATGGCTGATTTGAGACTGAGTAGGTTATGAATTGAAAAGATGACATAATTAATTACCTGTGTTGAAAACAAAGGGATTTGGATGTGGCCTAGTTATGAATTAAAACATTAAACAATAAAACGTTTATGACCTGTTTTTTGGACAGTAATATAATTACTATTAATTAATTTTTTGGCCCGTGATTTGGGTCCTAAACGTAAAATTTTGTCCGGGCCCTGTCGGCGTCCCTGGTTGTGACCATAAAGCTCTATTTTGGTCTCGTCACTCCAAATTACAGCGTGCCAGAGGCTGAGGCGTGTCAAGGTTGTTGTCAGGCATATTGTAACAGGGCATTGGCGCAGTAAAGGCGTCTTTCTGGCAACTCGACCATGCAGCTCATTTTTGTTCAAGTATCATCGTATTGTGCTCCTTGAAACAACCACACCGTCTCTTTCCAGAGCAGCATGTATTTCTCCTGAGGTTACCTGTGGGTTTTTCTTTGTATGCTGAACAATTCTTCTGCCAGTTTTGGCTGAAATCTTTTTTGGTCTACCTATTCTTGACTTGTTATCAAGAGATCCCCGAATTTTCCACTTCTTAATAAGTGATTGAAGAGTACTGACTGGCATTTGCAAGGCTTTGCAAATCTTTTTATATCCTTTTCTATCTTTATATAGTTCCATTACCTTGTTATGCAGGTCTTTTGACAGTTATTTTCTGCTCCCCATGGCTCAGTATCTAGCCTGCTCAGTGCATCTATGTGAGAGCTAATAAACTCATTGACTATTTATACACAGACACTAATTGCAATTTAATAAGCCACACGTGTGGGAAATGCACCTTTAATCGCCATTTTCACCTATGTGTGCCACCTTGTGTGTCTGTAACAAGGCCAAACATTCAAGGGTATGTAAACTTTTGATCAGGGCCATTTGGGTGATTTCTGTTATCATTATGATTTAAAAAAGAGCCAAACAACCTTGATAATAAATGGCTTCATATGATCACTATCCTTAAATAAAAGACATTTCTTTTGCATGATCAGTCATATTTTCAAAATCAAGGCCATAATTTCACAATTTCTGCCAGGGTATGCAAACCTATGAGCACAACTGTATTGTGCTTGGCTTTAGACTGATCCATACAACATCACCTGTTTGGTTGTTTCACATTTTTGTTAAAATTATTTAAATTCAGCCCATTCAGGGAGCCTAAACATCCTGAATGACTCATGAAGTTGACTTAAAGAATGCACAGTGTTCAAACTTGTAATCAAGGGAAAGGGTGGCTACGTTGAAGAATCTACAATAAGAAATGTATTTTGATTTGTTTAAAAAAAAATTGGTTACTGTATAATTGTATGATGTGTTATTTCATAGTTTTGATGTCTTCACTATTATTCTATAATGTGTAAAACAGTAAAAATAAATCAATAGCCTAGAATAAGTATATGTACCAAAGTTTTGACTGATACTTTATATATATAACCAATAAGGCATGAGGTGGTTGGGTGCATGCCCGATATACAACCGCTAAGAGGTGTTCTTAGGCACGATGCTTTGCAGAGTGCCTGAAGACAGCACTTAGCCATGGTATATTGGCCATATACCACACCGCTCCTATTTGCTGTTTGCTTACATATACCACAGCTATCAGCATTCAGGATTCAAACCACCCAGTTAATTAATACATATATAAATGAACATAAACATACAGTGCCTTCAGAAAATATTCAGATCCCTTTGGAAATGAAAATGATCATCCTTGAGATGTCTCTAGAACCTGATCGGAGTCCACCTGTGGCAAATTCAATTGATTGGATACGATTTAAATAGGCTCCTCCCACCTGTCTATATAAGGTCAGAGCAAAAACCAAGTCCAAGGAAAACTCTGTAGACTTCCAAGATAGAATTGTTAGGCATTGTAGAAAAATTGCTAAAGGACTGAAAGGTCCCAGGAGCACAGTGGGCTCTGTCCTTGTGAAATGGAAAAAGTTTGGAACCACCAAGACTCTTCCTAGAGCTGGCCATCAGGCCAAGTTATCTAACCCTGACCCAGCAATAAGGGCATGGGTCAGGACGGTGACCAAGAACCCAATGGCCATTAACAGAACTTAAGTGTCACTGTGAATGTAGAAGAATCTGCCAGAAGTACATGAAATATTATGTTTTTTCATTTTCAATTAATTTGCATATAAATCTAAAAACATATTTTTGCTTTGTCATTATGGGGTATGGTGTGTAGGAAATCATTATTTTTATTATAAATTATGTCTATAACCCAACAAAATGTGGAGAAAGGGGTCTGAATACTTTCCGAGAGAACTGTGTGTACAACTCCATTTCCAAAAAAGTTGGGACACTGTGTAAAATGTGAAGAAAAACAGAATGTAATGATGTGCAAGTCATTTAAACCCTGTATTCAATAGAAAATAGTACAAAGACAACATATCAACATATCAAATGAAACTAAGAAATGTTATTGTTTCTTGAAAAATATATGCCCGTTTTGAATTTGATGCCAGCAACACATTTCATAAAAGCTGGGACAGGGGCAACAAAAAACTGTAAAAGTTGTGTAATGCTAAAAGAAAACATGGTGGAACATATCACAACTAATTAGGTTAATTGGTAACAGGTCAGTAACATGATTGGGTATAAAAAGAGCATCCCAGAGAGGATGAGTCTTTCAGAAGTAAAGATGGGGAGGGGTTCACCACTGTGAAAGACTTTGCAGGGAAATAGTGCAACAATTTAAAAATAAAGTTTCTCAACGTAAAATTCCAAAGAGTTTGGGGATCTCAAAATCTACCGTCCATAATATCATTTAAAGATTCAGAGAAATTGCTGTATGCAAGGGACTAGGCCGAAAACCAATATTGGATGGCTGTGATCTTCAGGCCCTCAGGCAACACTGCATTAAAAACAGACACGATTCTGTAGTGGACATCACTGCATGGGCTCAGTACGTCACTGCATCCACAAATGCAAGTTAAAACTCTACCATGCAAAGAAGAAACCATATATAAACAAGATCCAGAAACGCAGCCACCCCTTCTCTGGACCTGAGCTCATTTATGATGGACTGAGTCGAAGTGGAAAACTTTCCTGTGGTTTGACAAATCAAAATTTGAAATTATTTTTGGAATCATAGACGCCGCGTAGTCTAAAGAGGAGGCTAAAGAGGAGAGGAACCATCCGGCTTGTGATCAGCGCACAGTTCAAAAGCGAGCATCAGCAGTGGTATGGGTGACTTGCACATCTGTGAAGGCACCATTAATGCTGAACAATATATACAGGTTTTGGAGCAACATATGCTGCCATCCAGACAATGTCTTTTTCAGGGAAGGTCTTGCTTATTTCAGCAAGACAATGTCAAACCACATACTGCATGTTTTACAACTGCATGGCTCTGTAGTAAAAGAGTCCGGGTGCTAAACTGGCCTGCCTGCAGTCCAGACCTATCACCCATTGAAAATATGGTGCATTATGAAATGAAATGCAACAAAGGAGACCCCAAACTGTTAAGCAGCTGAAATCCTATATCAAGCAAGAATGGGAAAACATCTCACTTGAAGTAAGAATGGGACAACATTTTACTTTCAAAACTATAGTAATTGGTCTCCTCAGTTCCCAAACGCTTACAGAGTATTGTTAAAAGAAGTGATGCAACACTGGTAAACATGCCCCTGTCCCAACTTTTTTGAAACGTGTTGCTGGCATCAAATTCAAAATGGGCATGTATTTTTCCAAAACCAATAACATTTAATATGTTGTCTTTGTACTATTTTCAATTAAATATTGGGATAAATGATTTGCACATTTCATTCAGTTTATATTTACATTTTACCTAGCGTCCCAACTTTTTTGGAAATGGGGTTGTAAATAAAATATGAATTACTTTGAAAATTGGTAAACACATTATATACAGTATAAACAATATAAAGCAATCACAGATTGAAAATCAAAACTACATGTAAAGGTTTGTGATTGTACCCTATAAATAATTTAAATAAAGTTTAATACAAAGAGGAATATCACATTTCTACAGTAGGTGTGAGATTGCCAAATTGTACATAACTGTTCAACCAAGACAAAGGGCTTAAAGAAATAAACAAAACAAAAATGGACAGCTGGTAAATGCTTTAATGTTGTTATAATGTCTACTTAAAAGGGAAAATATTTGTTTCCCTCACAATTACACTTGTAACACACACAAAAAATCCTGCTGTGGCAAAGACGGCAATGCATGCATCTGCACTGTAGTAAATGCGTTTGTGATAAACTGACCCAAAGTCCCAGCCCATTTACTTAAATATGCATTTTATCTCAATCATCTAGGAATTTGAGGGATGCTTAACTAACCCTTTGCCTTTTTAAATGTTGCATACACACCCAAGTTCTCAGCTCAACCAATCTGCTCTTCACTTATGCCTAATGATTTGAACAAGAACCAGCCATTCTGGAACCAAGATTCCGGAACTGCCTCACCTGTTTAAGAGCAGCTGGATGTGTTCAGGGAACCTTGCATTTGTTGAGCCATCTTTCTGGAATACACTTCTGGTCTTTCCTCTTTCTGGAGCTTATACAGTAAACTGAGCATAGATGTATAACTGATACAAATGGTAGCATAATTAGGTCTAGACTGTATAGGGTTATCTTAGTGGGAAGGATAAGGACGTTTAAGCGGTTGTTCATATTATTCTATGTGCCTGCAGTTTACAGCCTTAGACAATAATTGTAAACTCATTTAGATTAAACTAGTAAAATCATAATTGAAATAGAGAATAACCAAATGAATTGACAGCCATGCAAAATGCATATCATTTGTTAATCATTTGAGCAACAAAGGAAGCAATGACACCCAGGATGCCCACAGCCACCCCAAGACCTGAGCTAGAGTTAGAGCTGTTGCTGTCAGTGAGTTCTTTTGATGCTACAAGACTCTCTATTTTGGTGGTAATGGGAGGAGAGGAGATGGTTTGGGAGTCTGTTGCTCCAGCGTCGATAGAAGGATCAACACTTCTTCTTCTTCTGTTACATTGCTTGAATGTACTGCACGTGCTCACTTCGCAGAGACGAACAATGCAGTGGATGTAGTAGGTCGATATCAGCTGATTCTGTTGCTCCATGAAACGAAAGGCCGGGAAGAAGAAGCGGGCGCGTTGACTCTGTCCGTTTTCAAGTATGGTGGTCATCGGCTCAACGTTGCAAGGCACAAACAGGTTGAAGTAAGTGGAGTTAGCAGGTAAAGCAGAAACTGAGGCGTAGCATCTGTCCAACAACACATAGTACTGGGAGGTCAGGTTGGTAGCCTTGACTTGGGTATAAATTGGGGTCCTTAGATCAAGACCCTTTGCCGGAATTGCCAAGGGTGAAGTGTAGTTGACATCACTGTAGAGTGCAAGGCTCAAAGTGCTGATGAAACTACCATTGTTGTCTTTGACTGCAATGGAGGCCGCGGACACTGAGATCTGGGTGTTGTTGATCAGGTATTCTAAAGGATAGGCGCAGGAGTAGAAATACTTCAGGTCAGAGTTGTAGGTGACTGTCCCTATGGTGGGGTCAGATGATCGGACAATACCGCTGATGTTGACAGTCTGGATATTGGAGAAGTCAGAGAATGCCCCTGTGCCTGCAGCGCTGAATGTCCTGACGATGCTGCCACATGTATTGGTATTGTTGAGGGACAGTTTGAACCTCAAGACAGGCGGTGTTACACTCACATCCACGGTTCCCTTGCAGGTTGGGTCATTCATGATGTTGTTGAGGATTAGCAGGGACTCGTTGTAGCCACTGTACATAGCAGGACAGATGAGGATAGCCAGGTCAATGCAGTAACTCCCACAATTTACTGAGATGTCAGTGTATTGTGGAGGTCTTGCATTTGGTCCGCAGTCGCTTAATGTTAGTTGACTAGTCTTTGTGACCATCATGGCCAAAAGGAAAATGGTGAGAAGATGCATTTTTTCATTGCTTGCTGTGTTCATATCTTGACTGTCGCACACAAATGTTTCCTTTGCTGGTTTGTCTCCTTTTCATTCACTTCAGGTGTGTTGAGGTGCTTTTATTGTCTGGACACCTACTAGGGATTGGATAGAAACAGTGTAAATGTCATTCCGCAGATTCAAACAATTCCTGTACATTGTGTTGAGGATGCCACACACCAAACCTAAGGGCAAATCATGAAACCCAGCACGCCTTTTGTTTAAAAAAATAAAGCTGTCAAAATGACCTATTTCTTTTGTGATGTCCTTTAAAATGTTTTTAAAAGGACAGGGCCTGCTAGTGTGATGTTTCATAAAGTAAGTGCTGAGTCCTTTGTAAACGTAACCTTTGGTGGCCTCATTCCTCTCCACAACACTCCCTTCTGAGGTTTTTCATGACTTAAATGTGGTCATAAGAGAGCACAAAATGGCCCAATTGTAAATCATGTAATTATGATTAACAATGGGAAAGGTCAACAGCTTTGTTTGTAAGGTAACTTACCGTTGCCATTGTCATGGCTTGCACATGAACGCTCACAAAAAGTAAATTAATATGTAGTCAATACTTTTTTTTACGCTACTTAAAGATGCAGTCTGGGACTGTGAATAGCAAATATTTTTTAAACCCCTCATTCTGAGCATTTTGTGTCACATGATTTTTATAGTAACTGCATAAGTAGAATCTGTAAGTAGAATCACTAACATTAACATTGTTTCTTTTCTTTTTTCTTTTCTATCTCATATTATTTCATAGTTTTTGCCACATCGTATCATTTCATATCATCAAAAACATGATTTTGATGACATGGGGTACATATCTGCACATAGCATATGACATAAAACATTTTACCCAATTTTCAGGGACCTTTTACAAACAGTGGCCAAAAGTGACAATGCATCTTTAAAGCAAAGTCCTTCAGTTGATCTCAGCTAATTTAAAACCTTCAACATTGCAAGGTTGCTGCTACCTCTCATTAGCATTAATGTTGAAATGGTGATGGCTAAAGTAAGCTTAAGGTGTGGCTTTATTCATTACATACTAACTTTTCTCTGTAAAAAATTAAAATATTTTGAGATTGGTGACAAACAGCAGCGTAAAATTTGGGAGTGACCGTATGATCCAATTTTACAATTCCTAAAACATGTCCAAATGTGACCTCAGTCCTTTAAACAAGCAGAACACCCAGAAGGAATGAAGTATTCCCTTCATAAACCAAAATTTTGACTTTCTTAATCCAGAGATCTCTCTGATGGAAATACAGAAAAACATCACAATCTTAAAGATTGTGTTAGAATTCACATTCTTGGGAGAAGTTCTCAAGAGGGGAGAGTGATGACGTCCCCTCAGGGATGGACTTTATACACCACAAAGACAAATTAGACAAAAACTACAGAATTCTTATATTAAGTAATTTTGGAAACACACATCCAAAAATGTTCTATGGACTCATTATGAAAAGGATAATCATTGGATATGAAGAAGATAATCAGGGATATACTGTATTGGGGATGGGGGTACCAGAGAACTAGTTACTATGTTAAATAGTGTAGAAGTAGAAGCGAGGAGCCATATATAGAGAACTCATGATGATCATAAGGATTGAAGGTTGCTAGCACGGTGGTAATATCTGGTGTTTGGAGAACACAAGGTTTTGTCTCCTTAGTATGGCTTTAAGGGAAGGAATGACCATAGTCAAGATAGCCAGGACTGGTTCATGACATTATACTGGAAGCCACCTGATTGACTAATTAATGTGATGACAGGATGTATGTGCATAATTACAATGAAATCAGTCCTCAGAGAGGATTCATATGTAATTGAATAACTGAAGAAGTAATTGAAGTTGATGCCCATAAGCTTGTGGATTTCAAACAGATGAGACTCTTAAATTGTGACTTGTGAATAAAGTGGACTTTGTTACGCTCATCGTGCAGGATTGAAATTAATTGAAAATAATACAAAGACAACATATCAAATGTTGAAACTGAGAAATGTTATTATTTTTGGAAAAATTCATGCCCATTTTGAATTTGATTCCAGGAACATGTTTCAAAAAAGTTGGGACAGTGACATATTTACCACTGTGTTGCATCACCTCTTCTAACAACACTCTGTAAACATTTGGGAACTGAGGAGACAAATTTCTGAGGTTTAGAAAGTGAAATGTTTCCAAATGCTGTTGTAATATGTGCAGAATGTGGTTTGGCATTGTCTTGCTGAAATAAGCAAGACACTGAAAAAGACGTCATCTGAATGGCAGCGTATGTTGCTCCAAAACCTGTATTCAGCATTAATGGTGCCTTCACAGATGTGCAAGTCACCCATGTCATGTGCACTAATGCACCCCTATACCATCACGGATGCTGGCTTTTGAACTGTGCACTGATAACAAGCCCAATGGTCCTTCTCCTCTTTAGCCCAGAGGATACGGTGTCCATGTTCCTTTGATTTGTCAGACCACAGGACAGTTTTCCACTTAGCCTCAGTCCATCTAAAATGAGCTCGGGCCCTGAGAAGGTGCTGGCGTTTCTGGACATTATTTATGTATGGTTTCTTCTTTGCATGCATGGTAGAGTTTCAACTTGCATTTGTGGATATTTGCATATCATTGCATTCTATTTTTTTTAACCACTTAGTTTGGGTTTGCTTTTGCAGTTTCACAGGAACCAATCATACCTACACCTAATAAGTCCCTGCAGAGGACTTTTATTTTGCAAAGACTTTTACTCTAGTGGGACCAAAATATTCAGAGATAACACCATGGTAATGCTTTATGCCATCACTGCCATTTTTTATTTTGTTTCAACTGTAGAATTTTTATTTTGCAATGCTGGACACCAACAGCCTCTGTGATTTGAATTATTAATTTGATTATTGACTCTTGGTCAGAAAATCTTCCAATTAAAATCTCAAAAAAATGCAGGTACTATTTTGTTTAAATGGCTTTAAAACACTGCTATATTTGGTTAGTGAGAAACCCCTCCCCTCTTTTATCTCATTTAACCTTGACAATTACTTTTACTTGTGGAGAGACTTGCTGCTTAATAACATACGAACAGACTAGCATTTTAATGATGTTGCAATGCCATATTGGTGATCTTCCACATTCTAGCCAAGTGTCATGAATTAGATTTCAGCTTTGTCAGTGATGACAAATGCAGTAAACATGGAGATGCCCTTTATTCTATAATAACTTAATAATGTAGAACCGAATTGAATAGCTTAGTATTTAAACTAGCTACCTTAAGGAATGGAATGGGAGTTTTTTCCCTTCCTTCTAGCCACGACTGTAGCACTTAATCTGCTTTTCCTTCAAAAACAGGTGTGCAACACAACTATTCCGGCATCATTACATATGTACAGAGGAATCACTATTACACCTGCATTACAAATGCTAGTATAATCCTTTTTTTTGAAAATAAACCATTTTAAAAAAATGTACAGGCAAAGTTCATATAGTCAGGTGTTGGTTGGTCATAGGCTTTTTCATGGCATTAAATAGTGTTATATAGGCCTTTATATTAAATAGTGTTATATAGAACAATGTGTGGTAGTCACTCATTCAGTGGGTGGTCAGCCAATCAGTCACTCACAAGACTTTTGCTCTTCCTGACTGGCTCTGCTTACGTGTTCTGGCAAAAATGTTATGAAATAGTAAAGAAAAAAGAAAAGAGAAAATGTTAATGTCACCCTACATTGTCAAACAACTGCTGTATATTGTGTTGAGGGTTCCCCAACCAATTCTAAGGTCAAATCATGAAACCCAATACACCTTTTCTTTACAAATAAAGCAAGGGAAATGACCCATTTCTTTTGTCAATGTTCTTTAAAATATCGGTTTCCATGTCCTGCTAGTATAATGTTTCATGGAGTAAATGTTGAATCCTCTGTAATATCAACCTTTTATGTCCTCATTACTCCAAACAACTGCTTGCCGATGTTTTTCATGAGAACATAAAATAGCATTCATTCATCAAATAATGATAATCAAATAATGGAAAGGTTATCTGCTTGGTTTGTAAGATAATTTAGTTGTTTATGTCCTGACCTGCAAGTAAACGCTAACCAAGCATGAATGGGAATGTAGGTATCATTATTTCAATTTTCATTAAAAAGTTAGTTAATCTCAGTTCATTTAAAACTTTTAACATTGCCCCCAATGATGTTAGTGGTTGCTAAGGTAGGTTGAAGATGTGGCTTTGTTTGTATCTGAACCATGGATTTCAATCTCCTGGCCGATAGATGTAACATTTAGTAGTCTGTACACTCATTACACATAGTATATTTACAATGATTCAAGAATGTTAGTATAACGTATTGCCAAAGCTGCTGTCATTTAAGCAAGTACAAATAACAGAATTGTCAAAGGGCAATGTTTTACATTTTTTGACTCAATGCCACCCCATTCTAACAAAGGCTCCTCACAACTGATTTTCCATTCAGACAGAGATATTTAAAATAATTTTATCTAAATTAATATATACATTGTTAATGCTTTCAGATAGCCACGTGTATGTCCCTAACAGGGTGGACTTTTACTCTGACATCTACAAGTCAAGCACCAAAGGTAAAGGTAAGCACAGTACATGTTGGAAAATAAATATATATATATATTTTTTTAAACAAAACAAAATATATTACACACACACACACACACACACACACACACACAAAATGAGCAATGCTTATATACTGTGACAGGACAGGCATGGGACGGGGCATAAGATCCAGCAGTGGCTTCTCCGGGAGGGTGAGTGAAGGGACATCAGGGCAAACGGGGGACACCTGGGGACGTTATTACAGTGAATATTGAATACATAATATTGAATAGAGCTAATATCTAAGACACGCTGGTAGTTAGAAGCCCTGGTATTGGTTGTGGTGGGGCTGAGGGGCCCCTGTATAGGCTTGTGGAGGGACCTTGGTATGGGTTGTGGAGCAGGGGCCTTAGTATGGTTTATGGAGGAGTCTTGGTAAGATTTGAGGTGGAGATCGGGGCCCTGGTCTGGTATGGGTTGAGGTGGAGCCCTGGTAGTCAGGGACCACTTGGTGGGCTGAAGGGTCCCCATATTCAAGGGCTATCGGTCTATCACTCAACATATTGCATTCATAGTAGCTTGTCCTAGGGGTTTCTGAACATTAGGGGCCTCTGTGTGCCTTGTAGCCCAAGGCCCCTAATGGTCAGATGCCCCTGGGCCCAGGCCCCATTTGCCCTGTCCATAATCTGGCACTGTCTCAATCCCATGATGCTCCACTCCAACCCTGGGCAACAACAGACCCCTGAGACAGAAAATTGGTAACATCATGTCAGTCAGACTCAATATTTCAATCATAGGTGTGTGTGTTTGGTCTGTATGATGATATGAGTTTAGTTTAAACGGAGGTGAGGGATAGATCAGTTTTCAGTGGCAGGAGTGTGTAGATCTCCATGAA
>JACXGI010002199.1:47585-61312 GCA_016801175.1 Esox masquinongy
CCACACACACACACACACAGACCTACACACTGACCCCCAAACATAGACCCCCCCACACACACAGACCACTTACATCATTGAGACTGAGGCTGGTGATCGGAACCTTGAGGACATTGTCTAGACAACCGAGGGCTTCTGCCCACAGCAGCTCCACAAACACGCCCACTTCCTGTGAGACGCTGCTGCAGCTCAGCGGGGTGACAATATCTCTTAGAGTATCTCTCAGGTGATAAAAGCACAAATAAGTCAACGTGGTGGGAACAGATGGAGACACCCATAGACAACATATCAGGTTCTATATTAATTGAACAGCCCTATTGTGATTGTGTCAGAAGACTCTTAAAGATGATAAAGACTTGTTCTGTTTGTTGTATTTGAAGCTAAGAATCTTTCCATGGGAAATATACACACTTAAGACTGCACACATACAGCTCCGGAAAAATTAAGAGACCACTGCACCTTTCTCTTTCCTTTCCAAAAAAGTCGAAAAGGAAGGTTTTGAGTGAGGAACAGAAGGGCTAAAATTAAGAGACCACTGCAAATTGAACGCTTCTGTTCCTCACTCAACTTTCCTTTTCAACTTTTTTGGAAAGGAAAGAAAAAGGTGCAGTGGTCTCTTAATTATTGCCGGAGCTGTATATAGTGTTGTGTCTAAAACTGACAGTGAAGTAGTTGTATTATTCCTACTAAGCCATTAATTATAGATTAAATATAAATATAGATTACGAAGAAAAAACATGTCCTTATGGTGCCTAGAAACATTATTGTGTAACATTGCATATTTATTCACCAATAAAGTATATTTCAATTTGGAAAATGTTTGGTTTTTACCAGAAAAGGGAAAGGTTTGTTTTTTTACCTGACTGAAACGGAAATAGTGTAGTTTTCACTTGACTGAGATGGGAAAGGTTTGGTTTGTTCTTGACTGAAATGGGGACGGTTTGGTTTTTACCTGACTGAAATGGGGACGGTTTGGTTTTTACCTGACTGAAACAGGATTGGTTTGGTTTGTACATGAGGGAGACACCCAAAAATCAGGTGTCTGTCGTTCAACTGATCCAGGGATATTGTTTTTCATTCAGACATCAATATCTTCCCATTTGCCAGCTTACTGTAGCAATTGCCTATATCAAGCCCTGCAGAAACCTCGTGTGTGACAACAATTCGTTCAGCAGATGTGACAACGGTGTGCTCACCAAATCGAATCTGCCTTGACAGATTGATCTGTACAGACTGGAATGTGATCGCAGAGGATGTTATGAGAATTTTTTTCTCACTCTGGAGATTAATTAAGATCATTGAGCAAGGAAAGGTCTAAAAATACATCACAACCATCATTGACAACAAGCTCTCCTTCATTTAAATCGCTTAGTGGTTCGAAAAAGAATACGAATGTCTGCACTTACAAACCAGAGTTGCTCTGGATAAGGGCAACTGCTAAACGACTTAAATTTTAAATGTACTAAATTTGAAGACATTTAGCAGATACGCATACCCAGAGCAACTTACATTTGTGAGTTCATAAATGTTCATATTTTTTGGTACTGGCCCCCCATGGGAATCACTTCTATTCCTTTATACTGTAGCCAACTTGTTTTTGTGTTTGATGTTATTATGTGTCATGTATGTACAATTCATCTCCATACAAACACTCCCTTCCAGGAAATAAAATAGATATGAATTGAATAGACAGCATATCACGTTCTTCAATTAAGGAGACACCCCCTATTGTGGTTGAGTCAGATGAGAAAGCTCAAAGATGATGATGCCTTGTTCGGATTTTTGCATGTGTAGATAAGAATATTTCTATGCAAAATATACTCACTTCCAAGACTGCACACAAAAAGTGGTGGTGTCTGAAATGGACAATAAAGAAATCCAGTTTAAAAGCTACTGTATATTATGAAATATGAAATGGGTTGTTACTCAGCCTATTGACCTGCCTCAGTTCTAAATTGTTTTGGCTTATATTATTGTATAAGTTTGTATAGTTTTTCAACATGAAGCACATTTGATTTTGTGTGGCAGGGTTGTACCTCACTGAAACGGGAAAGGTTTGGGTTGTACCTGACTGAAACAGGAAAGGTTTGCTTCATACCTGACTGAGAAGGAGGTCTGGGAATGAAGGGGAAGAGAGAGGTTGAGGGATTGGGGTCCAGGCAGTACTCTTCTACAGGCAGCAGTACACCCTCCTCCAGGCAGCGTGACACATACTCCACTCCTACTACTGGAGTCTGGTACTTCTCCACACTCCGCACCCGGCTGGAGCTCAGACAGGACACACTGGTCATCACTACCAGAGTGCACTGTGGGGGAGAGAGGTGGGTGGAGAAAGGAAAGGAGAGGGAGGAAGAACGAATGCATCAATACCTCCAAAATGCTTTACAGAGCTAGTGTCAATTCTGAATTGAATTGGTCTTTAATTTAATTCTTAAAAATAATTTAATTAGAATTCTCCACACTGCACAGAAACAAGAATTCGTAATACGTGAATTCATTCTACACAGTATTTTACATGTTTATTTTCACATTGTGTATTGATTGAAAGTTGAAAGGTTAAGCTCATTAAACTCATTCTCATATAAATTACAATATTGTAAGAAAACTTGCGACACAACACCCTAAACATTAAACTAAAAAACGTCTTGGATGAGAAAAGCTTATTTGGCTAAAAAACTGAATTCAGCTTGTAGGTGCCCCAACCTGCCACTAGACTGCAAAGTGGCAAGGCAACGTTTGTCAAATTCTATCTCCGGAACCATAACATCAGCATGGCATCGGTTAGAAAAGGGGATAATTACAGGATGCACCATTTCAGTGATCCTGTTCGCCCTGGCCATGAACATGCTGGTTAAGTCAGCAGACGTGCAGAGGTCCCCTGACTAAGCCTGGAGTCTGTCAGCCCCCCATCAGAGCCATCATGGATGACCTGATGGGGACAACGACCTTGGTGCCTGGATTCAGATGGATCCCACAAAGGCCTCGAGGGACTTGTCGTGCGAATGTGCTTCAAGACGGCAAAATCCAGGGCACTGGGGTTGAAGCGGGGTAAGGTAACGGACAAGTTCCGCTTCTCCCTAGGAGGCAATCACATTCCGTCTGTCACGAGAAGCCAATCAGGAGCCTAGGAAAAGTCTTTGATAGCACCCTGAAAGACACTGCATCACTCCAATCAATCAGTTGGAGTCATGGCTGACGGCAGTTGATAAATCAGGGCTGCCAGAGAAATTCAAGGCCTGGATCTACCAGCCTGGCATCCTTCCTCGTCTCCTGTGGCCTCTACTCTACTGGTTTATGAGGTCCCTCTGACAACTGTTGAGGGCTTTGAAAGAAAAGTTAATCATTTCCTCCGCAAATGGCTGGGCCTCCCACGAATCCTGAGCAGCATCACCTTATACAGACAAACAAACTACGGCTCCCATTCAACTGAAGAGTTCATGGTCACCTGTGCAAGAAAGTGAGAACTGAGAGGAGGTGGTTGGCCCAGGAGGCTGTGGATCAGGCAGAATCACTAAGCTCTGGAAGGCAGAGCTGCTCAGGATCAAATTTTTTATCCAGTTGGTGTACAATGTTCTTCCCAGCCCAACCAACCTGAATTGCTGGGGATTGGCGGAGACTCTAGCATGCCCCCTGTGTCAGAGAAGAGGATCACTCAAACATATCCTCAGCTATTGCCCGAAGGCTCTGGGAGAGGGACTATCACTGGCATAACCATCAGGTCCTGACTCCGTCTGCACAGGGATCAGCTAAGCTGAACACCAGCACCCAGCAAGACAGGCCGTTGCATTTATCAAGGCAGGAGAGAAACCACAGGGTCAGGTAAGGGGGGCAGGCGGGCTCCTCATTACTGCACAGGATTGGCAGCTGAAAGTTGACCTGGGGAAGCAGCTCAACTTCCCAGAAACCATTGCAGTGACCAGACTAAGGCCAGACATGGTCTTGATGTCTGAAACATCAGGACCAGTGGTTCTGCTGGAGCTGTGTTCCCTGGGAGGACCGGATGGAGGAGGTCTATGAGAGGAAGAGGGCCAAGTATGAGGACCGGATTGACACGTGCCGGAAGCAGGGACGGCGGGCGCAATACGTCCCTATTCAGGCTGGCTGCAGAGGTTTTGTCGGCCAGGCTCTCTTCAGGGCCCTCAAGCTTCTTGGAATCACAGGTTTGCAGACCACTGATGCGGCAGAGAAGGCATCCAGGTGGCTATGGATCAAGAGGGTTACTTGGACACAAGTAACCCTCGTGTCCACAGGCTACTTGGACACAAGCTAGGGCTTGATCAACCCTGCCTGGGTCGTCTGGGCGAGGGTGTATGATTGTTGAAAGACCCAAAACACCTGAGGATTCCAGGTTACATCACTGATGTGTCCTAGTGCATCGTAAGATGTATTTAATAACTTCAGCTCCAAAACCACAGAACAGTTTTCAAAAAGAGCCACAGCTGTTGAACGAGAGGGAAAAAAATTGTAAAAAAGGAAAATGGTAAATAAAGGTTATGATCTGACCAAAATACACTTGAGCACACACATTTATGAGAAATGGATAAAAATCTATTGAGAAAAAAATTTATTACTTGGATTAGGTGCAAGAGTTTGTTTGTAAATATTTGAATGAACAAGTTGAACAAAGTAATTTGGAAAAAATATGAGGTGTAGTATTGAGAGATGTAAAGATACACTGCACTTTAAGCAAAAACATATACCTTTTTAAACTTTCATGTCAAATAAAGCGAAGAAATTACTAAAAAAAGCAGATAATAAATAAATACATTTATAAGACATTGTATATAATGGGTATACTGCCAACCAGTAATGTCAGTGGCTAAAGTCCAGGTGGATTTAGAGCAACATCTTATCGTATAGAAATTGATTTAAAAGCGTATTAATATGTGGCAAAAATAATAGTTGCAGCTTTCATACTTAGGCAAGAAACATATTTCATGTTTTGTATTTTTCTAACAAATATTTGTCAACATAAAACCAATGTCACCTTATGAAATTTATTTAGAGTTTCAGGGTTTTAAAATAACTAACGTTTTGGTAAGCAGGATGCCAGGCGAAGAGTTAAAGGACAACTAAGAACTGGGCAAACTAAATAGAGTGCTAACGAGCGCTAACAACAAACAGGTGAAAACAATCAGAAGAAAACAGACAGGCTACATTAATGAACAAAGGAAATCCAAACGGAACAAAACAGAACCACACAATAACATTGACAGTGAAGAACAACTGATTCGGTAGCGCAAAGCAGGAAGATTAGCCACAGCATGGATATCATTTTCTTTTAGAAAGGAAAATGCATCCCAAAATGGATTGTAATAAATCACTGGTCAATCAATCAAATTTATTTTAAAAAGCCCTTTTTACATCAGCTGGTGTCTCAAAGTGCTTTTACACCCCCCCCAGCCTAAAACCCCAAAGAGCAAGCAACAACAGGGCTGATACACGAGATGCTGGTCGTTATATTTCTATGTTCTATATCTTTCTGTTCTGTTTTCTTGGTTTCTATGTTTAATTTGGTTCCCTTTGTCTTTTTGGTTTCACCTGTCTCGTTTAATCTGGTAACCTGTTCCTCATTTGCCCCTTGTTATGTCCCTATTTAAGTTTCTCCTGCCCCAGTGTTTGTTTGTCATTGTTTCATGTAACGCCTCTGTCTCGTGTTATGTTTATGTCTTGGAATACTACTTGGATTAAAGAACCTTTGTCATGAACCTCTGTGCCTGTGTCCTGCACTACTACAGCGTTACACATTGGATAACATGCTGTTAACATGTGACGTTCAAATTTCTATTGACGGAAAACTATATATTTATACACACTCACACACTTTATTTTGTGTTTATAACCCCTGTTCCATGAGGAGACAACAAGGTATGATGTACCACGCCTTATAAAATGATTTGGGCCCCATCACTTTGTCCACATTTTGCCTGATTTATGAATATATTTCATTATTTATTCAAATAATTTCTTTGCCATCAATCTACAGACAGTGCTCCATAATGGCAATGTGAAAACATGTTCTTAGGAACTGTTGAAAATAAAAAAAATACACAGTCAACTCAAGAAGAATTATAACCCTTCATGATAAATACACAACAATGATTCCGATTTTTGCCTCAAATATAAGGGGGCACACGTATACTTCTAATTCAACACAGTTATTTCTAAAACACAAAACATTTTATTAAGTAGTATGATTTTTTTCTGCAAAACATAGTTTTCAAAAGTATTGGCAACCCTAAAGAATATTTTAAATAAATCCAAATAAAGTGGCACCCCCTTTCTAAAAGTCTGACATTGGTTATCATGACATTGAGGTTATCATTGGGCCGTCACTCCCCAGGATATGAGGGAATGTGGGGGGGTCGATGCCCAGGAGCTGGCGTGTGGACGACTCCCAATCCAAGCCAAATTCCAGCCTGCTGTACACACACGGATACTCCCTGTCTGCCCAACACACCCAGTCCACAGCCTTCTTTACTGCCTCCCAGTGGTAATTCCTGGAAGAACACACACAGGAAACACATTGCATAGGCACAAATGGGAAACACACAGATCAATGAACCAAACAAAACCCAACACTTGAACTACAATAACTGTGACATGTCCTCCACTGTGGACCGGTGAGACAGAGCCACCACATGTAGAGGAGCAGTGAGACGCACCTGGGCTGAGGAGGTGAGGGATCCAGGTCCAGACGGAACAGGCTGAGGAGCAGCTTCCCCACCTCCAGCCTCCTCACCCTCAACAGCTGCAGTACCAGCAGGCTGGCCACGAGCCTGAGGATGTCAGCATGGGCCCTCACCCCTGGCACACACACGGGCAACACGCCGCAAGCACACCAAATGTTTTGGTCATTTTTCAGAGAACCTGAAACCGGGTCTTCATAGAATCTCAGACCTGGTGTCCTCTATAATTAGTCTCCACAGTCGCTTACCTAGATAGCTGATGCCTTTCTTCTTCAAGAAGACGTTTGCAAAGTAGTCCAAATCGACACCGATGAGAGAACCCAAGCTGGCAGAGCACTCCCAGTAACCTTCCTGGAAGAAATGAAACAAATAATCTTCCCCTCTTCCCAGCTGTTGATACGGCAGTTTGGTAGAACCCACAGGCAAAAATAATAGAATGAAATGTCGGCTGATCTGGATTCTATTTAATGACTCTAGACGCAGCCCACATGCATTTATTGACCTGCTTGTCATCTGAACATGCACAAATATAAAAATGTTGTAATATAAACATACACTGATGAGCAAAACATTTTGATCACCTTCCTAATATGCTGTTAGTCCTCGGCATGCTGCCAAAACACTGAAACTATGTTTTGGTAGATGGCATGTGTCAAATTGACATCCACATGAATGTCTGGACCCAGGGTTTCCCACCAGAACATTGCCCAGAGTATCACACTCCCTCCACCAGCTTGTCGTCTTCCCCAGTGCATCCTGGTGCCATCACTTCCCCAGGTAAACGGTGCACACATACACGACCGCCCACGTGATGTAAAAGAAATCAGGACTCATCGGACCAGGCAACCTTCTTCCACTGCTCCAAAGTCCAGTTCCGACGCCCATTGTGGGTGCTTTCTACGGTGGACGGGTCATTTGAACCTCGCTCAGGTCTTTATTCCTGTCCATTTCTCCAGCATCCAACACATTGACTATGAGAACTGATTGTGCGCTTACTGTCTAATTAACCCAGACCTAGTCAGACCTGGTCATAATATTTTGGCTCATCAGTGTATTTTTCTGTGCAAACTAGGCTTGAATAAAGTCAAATGTCAATGTACTTACTGAGTGCTGGAGGGCAAAGATTTCTGGCCATTTCACTCCACCAAGGGAACTGGTTGAAGAGGTTGGAGGAGTAGGAAGAACATCAACAACAGATAAGATTGGGAAATCAGAGTATGAAATAGCTGTCCATGCATCAACATCATCCAAATCATTTCCCATCCTTTCTACTGTGGTGCTGCTTGTCTCCTGATGCTTGATGTACTGAAGGTATGGGCGATTTATTTCCTCGGCTCTCTCTTTTGCCATCTTCATCAGTTCTTGGCTCAAATGATTGTTCACCTCCTCATTCAGAATATCGCCATACAACCTTTGATAATATGGTTCACAAAGATGGCAACAGTTCCCTCTATTCATGCAGGTAAAACAACTATCACCAATGAGCCAGAGAATAAGGCCCCCGGGAACTAGCAATAAGCCAAAAATCTGGGAAAAGAAAGGCAGACTAAATATTGACAAGCACAATAAATGGCTATTAGACAGATGTTCACATTAATAAATGCCAGTGAGATTTATTAGCATATTGCATCAAATACACTGAACAAAATTATAAACGCAACACTTTTGTTTTTGCCCCCATTCATCATGAGCTGAACTCAAAGATCTAAGACTTTCTCTATGTACACAAAAGGCTTATTTCTCTCAAATATTGTTCACAAATCTGTCTAAATCTGTGTTAGTGAGCACTTCTCCTTTGCCGAGATAATCCATCCACCTCACAGGTGTGGCACATCAAGATGCTGATCAGACAGCATGAGTATTGCACAGGTGTGCCTTAGGCTGGCCACAATAAAAGGCCACTCTAAATTGGCAGTTTCACTGTGAGAAATTTTGTTCAGTGTATTTGATGTTGTCAAACTTTTTAACAGCAATTAATCATTTTTGATTATATTTGATGAAAACCATATTATGAACATAATATTACTATTACTTACAACTGAGTCAGTCTTGTAGTCAGTGATGACAAGGCTTTCCTCATCGGTCAGGTCGGCTTTACAGGGAATACCCACATGTTTGGGTTCATTGTTGGTTTTAAAGCACACATACCAGTCTCCATGAATGAAAACAGCTCCTATCCAGTACAGTGATACAGACAGCAATGTCATCAGAAATTTGGTAATGGTAGAAATGAAATTGCAGCATCTGGAACTGTATCTGTGGCAGCCAGTTGATTTCTTCTGGTAGGTTTTATCAATTATCAAAATAACACAAGTTGTTATAATAGGTGGACAAACAAAGTACAGTATGCCATGAAATCCTATGGCATGTGTTTTGTATGCAGGCCTGCAGAAGCATAGAAAGTTCAAGTTTAATATATACTCAAGAATAAAGACAGCCAGGATAACAAAAACACTTGCAGCTTTGTTCAGCAGGGATAAAATCTTCTGAGGAAAATCATGAAAATTTGTCATGGTGGCAGTTTATAAAAATAAAAAATATTAAAATGCTTTCAAAATAGTAGTTTGTGATTTTCTGAATGTCTGAGCAATACTTATGTTGATTTCTTGAATATCCAAGAAAGAGAATGGCAGTCCTTCAGATGGTGTCTTCAGAATGTCAGAAAAATGCAATCATATTTTCTGTTAGCTTTGCTGTAGAAAAAAACCCAACTTCACTGTGAAAAGCATACATTTGTTTCACTTCCCTTTCCAAAGCTGCTGTTGTGGGAAAAGCATGTCAAGGATATATCTTGTCATCTTCATGTGGCAGCATGTTATAGAATCCAGAACTGAGATCCTTGGTGCTGGACAGATCTTGTCTACATTTTGGGGGTTTCACCAAAGGACAAATGTGTTTTATTCCATTACTTTTTCTAGAATAGAAATGTTGACCCAATCAGATAACAAGTAAGTAGATCGCAAGTTATGATATTCATGCCCCATATTATGTCATTTGTGTTATGATTATGACGTAAAAAGTGTTTTTCTGTAAACATAATACAGGTTTATTCATGGGTTATTGGAAAATTGTTAGTAGCTTACTGTTCTTGCTGTTAAAACCCCCTCAGAGGGTTTTAAGTTGAACCAATTGTTCATTTTGCCCCATCATGAGGTAAGTTTCAGGTGTATCAAATATTATTTCAATGTAAAACTGCATACCTGACAATTAATTTCTTATTTCAATTATTGTATAGAAGCTATCATGCCACGAAACATTTCTACATCTCTGGAATTTCTGTCATTGCATAATCAGGGATTTTCCTGGCTCAGAATGGGCCTGTGCGGGGTGACTACACACAACAGTAAGCATGATCAGTCCGCGTACAGTAAAGGCAATGAGTTACCTTGTGACAGAAATCTATGCATTTTCTTGTTATTTCCGACCATTTGATAAACAAAAATGTCTATCATGCTTGAATAAATGAAACCCCATTAACAAAACTGGTTAAAAAAATAATTTTATTACAACATTGGAAGGGGGGAGGGGAGTGAGTTTGAGGGACAGGGGTGTGGGGTTGGGAGAGGGGAGTGAGTTTGAGGGACAGGGGTGTGGGGTTGGGAGAGGGGAGTGAGTTTGAGGGACAGGGGTGTGGGGTTGGGAGAGGGGAGTGAGTTTGAGGGACAGGGGGGGTGGGGTTGGGAGAGGCAGTCAGTTGCAGAGGTCACATCCTACTTCAGAGCATTTCACCCTCCTCTTTCTATTAAATAAAAGGATCTGACAAGGCCATGGTAGTCTATAGGACTGGACGATATGACCTAAAATCAAAATCACCATTAACTGAACATTTTACCTTGATTATGATTAACTAACCATTATTTTGATTTGGATTTTTTTTGCTGTTTTGTAATGTGAAGTTTACCTTGTGACATTGTAATATCAAGCATGTTGTAACATTAAGGTGCTACATGAACAGTTTTTTTTTGTTGTCACAATATTTAGTGTGCTGAAATAAAATATTATTTATATAGCACCTTTTTAAACATATGTAATAAAGTGCTTAACAAGAACATCAGCACCGCAAAGAAAAGGAGAATAAAAAAGTCATAAAAACATATAGACATTATCATTTATGACACACAAACAAACACAGAAAGAATATAGCAGCCAGTCACCACACAGATATCCCCAATTAGATTATTGAATATTATAGCATTGTGTCTGTATATATATTATTGAATATTATAGCATTGTGTCTGTATATATATATTATTGAATATTATAGCCTTGTGTCTGACGTGCACATACCGATTGCAAGTTGCTGCCTGTGTCCAAAACACTGCTGTGGTGTCCATCCATTGAGCTGTGCAGCTTTGACAACATTAGCGCCGTTGTCTGTCGTTATGGCCACAAGGTTCTCTTCCGCTAGTTGCCACGCAGAAAGCATATCTCTCAAGCCCTGTGCAATCATCTCTGACGTGTGATCGACCGGAAAATATGCCGTCTCAAGGCATCTGTTGCGCAGCTTCCAATCATCGTCAATGTAGTGCAAAGTAAGGCTCAAGTATGGGTCCATCGTCCTACTTGACCAGAGATCAGACTTCAGTTCAGCAGCTACCTTTTTACGAAATGTTTTGTACATGTTGGGCAGCGCAGCTTAGGAAAGATATGGTCGCGATAGCACAGTGTATCTTCTGTCGAGAGTTTTAACAAGGTGTTTAAACCCACTGCGCTCCACTGTAGTTATGGGAGCCGCGATGTAGTAACAAATGGCGTCAGGTATTTCTTTCCATCTTTTTGAATACTTTTCATAATATGTATTATAGGGAAATGCTTGTGTTATCGACACCTGCTTTGTGGAGGCACTTGTTGCTGGGCGCTTGTCAGTCTCTTTAATTGAAATTGTTTTTCTGCAATGCTTACATTTTACTTCATTTTGTTTGGTGTCGTCTTTACTGAAGCCAAAATGTGTCCAGACGACGGACACTGCGTTTTTCTTTGGTACAAGTTGCTCAGTTGATTCAGCGTTTGAGTTCTCCTCCATGTTGCTTCCATGCGGCTAACTGGATAGGGTGGAGTCACGTGACTACACACGTGGTAGTATGTTTTTAAGAGGAAAGTATTAACAGAATGAAACAAGAAACCAGGCAAGCCTAGTTCAGCCGGCCCGCAATAGAGAGGGTTGATTGTGGCTGCCCTCTCAAGAATCGAACCCAGGTCGCCCACGTAAAAGGCAGTGTCACTAATCACTACGCCACCAAGGCGTTTGCACAATGTAGCAGTTTTCCCTGGAGCAGCTCCCTCTCCTGGTCCAGGAGGTCTCCGGCGTTCGACGTCACCGGCCTTCTAACCGACGCCGTTCCCCTACCCCCCATTCTTTGTTTTCCTTTTGGACACGAACGCACCCTGGACAGTCTGGTCATTATCAGTCACACCAGATCATAAATTACCAATCATCATGTGTATAAGTGTTTCTCAACCTCCCCAGTCTTTGTGTGTTATTGTGTGTATTCTGTGTCTAGAGCTGCTGCTCCTACATTGTCGGTTACGTGCCGCTTTATTATTTTTCAGAGGCTGAAGTTAGTCTGCTGTTATATTCCGTGCTTTGTGCACCTGCGGTCTACAAATAAAAGACCATTGCTTACAAATCCTGTGATTTGATCCTTTGTTACAGCGACCCGCTACACACAAAGTGAACAAGCCATGTTTCAAACCAGCAATGTTCGGGCCTGAAGGTGGGCACCCTACCCACAGCTCAACACAAGGTTTATGGATATCAGAGGATGAGTAGGGCCTTACCAAGGTTGCTACAATATGTAATAAATGCATTTTAACATTGTGGTTAGGTTGTACAGTTGGGCAAAAAAGTATTTAGTCCGCCACCAATTGTGCAAGTTCTCCCACTTAAAAAGATGAGAGAGGCCTGTAATTTTCATCATAGGTACACTTCAACTGGTGTACACCAGCAGGCTGGTTCTCATTTTCCAAAATGAGAAAAAAAAAATCCAGAGAATCACATTGTAGGATTTTTAATGAATTTATTGGTAAATTATGGTGGAAAATAAGTATTTGGTCAATAACAAAAGTTCATCTCAATACTTTGGTATATACCCTTTGTTGGCAATGACAGAGGTCAAACATTTTCTGTAAGTCCTCACAAGGTTTTCACACACTGTTGCTGGTATTTTGGCCCATTCCTCCATGCAGATCTCCACTAGAGCAGTGATGTTTTGGGGCTGTCGCTGGGCAACACGGACTTTCAACTCCCTCCAAAGATTTTCTATGGGGTTGAGATCTGGTGACTGGCTAGGCCACTCCAGGAGCTTGAAATGCTTCTTACAAAGCCACTCCTTCATTGCCCGGGCGGTGTGTTTGGGATCATTGTCATGCTGAAAGACCCAGCCACGTTTCAGCTTCAATGCCCTTGCTGATGGAAGGAGGTTTTCACTCAAAATCTCACGATGCATGGCCCCATTCATTCTTTCCTTTACACGGATCAGTCGTCCTGGTCCCTTTGCAGAAAAACAGCCCCAAAGCATGATGTTTCCACCCCCATGCTTCACAGTAGGTATGCTGTTCTTTGGATGCAACTCAGCATTCTTTCTCCTCCAAACACGACGAGTTGAGTTTTTGCCAAAAAGTTCTATTTTGGTTTCATCTGACCATATGACATTCTCCCAATCCTCTTCTGGATCATCCAAATGCTCTCTAGCAAACCTCAGACGGGCCTGGACATGTACTGGCTTAAGCAGGGGGACACGTCTGGCACTGCAGGATATGTGTCCCTGGCGGCGTAGTGTGTTACTGATGGTAGCCTTTGTTACTTTGGTCCCAGCTCTCTGCAGGTCATTCACTAGGTCCCCCCGTGTGGTTTTGGGATTTTTGCTCACCGTTTTTGTGATCATTTTGACCCCACGGGGTGAGATCTTGCGTAGAGCCCCGGATCGAGGGAGATTATCAGTGGTCTTGTATGTCTTCCATTTTCTTATAATTGCTCCTACAGTTGATTTATTCACACCAAGCTGCTTACCTATTGCAGATTCAGTCTTCCCAGCCTGA
>JACXGI010002199.1:61412-77465 GCA_016801175.1 Esox masquinongy
ATAGTGGAGTTTGGAGTGTGACTGTTTGAGGTTGTGGACAGGTGTCTTTTATACTGATAACAAGTTCAAACAGGTGCCATTAATACAGGTAATGAGTGGAGGACAGAGGAGCCTCTTAAAGAAGAAGTTACAGGTCTGTGAGAGCCAGAAATCTTGCTTGTTTGTAGGTGACCAAATACTTATTTTACAGAGGAATTTACCAATAAATTCATTAAAAATCCTACAATGTGATTCTCCTGATTTTTTTTTCTCATTTTGTCTCTCATAGTTGAAGTGTACCTATGATGAAAATTACAGGCCTCTCTCATCTTTTTAAGTGGGAGTACTTGCACAATTGGTGGCTGACTAAATACTTTTTTGCCCCACTGTATCACAGCACTGGGGTTAAGGTTTGGGTTAAGGTAAGGGTTAAGGTTTGAGGTAAGGTTAGAAAACGAAAAAGGTTAGGTAAAGGTTTGGTTAGGGTTAGGTATCACAGCACTGGGGTTAAGGTTTGGGTTAAGGTTTGGGGTAAGGTTAGAAAACGAAAAAGGTTAGGTTAATATTTGGTTAGGGTTAGGTATCACACTGGGGTCACGGTTAAGGTTTGGGTTAAGGTTAGGTATCACAGCACTGGGGTTCAGGTTAGGGATAAGGTGTGGGTTAGGGTTTGAAAGAAAATCACTTGTAACATATTGACGTTGTAATACCACTACTCGCCACCTCTTTCAGCAAGTTCCCATTTGGAGCAGTGGGTAGAGAACCTGTCTGTGGAGTGGAAGGACCTGGGTTTGAAGCATGGCCTAATGCTTTTTTTTCTGGATTATTACTCTAACGTTTACCTAACGTAATATATCTTACGAATTCGGCTGTCAAAGATTTATGTAAAATAGTCTACATATTCACCTGAGGAGCAGCTTCCCCACCTCCTGCCTCCTCACCCTCATCAGCTGCAGTACCAGCACATTGTAAATAAATGCCAGTGAGATTTATTAGCATATTGCATCAACTATTTGATGTTGTCGAACATTTTAACAGCAATTAACCATTTTTAATTCGTCATGGTGGCAATTTATAAAAATAGAAAAAATTCAAATGCTTTCAAAATAGTAGTTTGTGATTCTCTGAATGCCTGAGAAATACTTATGTTGATTTCTTGAAAGTCCAAGAAAGAGAATGTCAGTCCTTCAGATGGTCTCTTTTTCTGACCTTCTCTCAGAAGGTCAGAAAAATGAAATTATATTTTGGCCCGAGAGCTTTGCTGTAGAAACAAGAAAGAAAAACTTGGCAAGCCTAGGTTGGCCGGGCCACAAGTAGAAGTGATTGTGGTGAAAAAGGGAGGGGGTTTGAAAAGCAGAGATTTATGGACTAGCGCAAGCCTTGTTGTGAGAAGTGGCCAATTCTCTGTTTCTGTGCTAATCCGAAACGTAGTGTATAGCACGCAATTTGTATATCAAAAATGAACATTTAAGGGGTTAAATCAGAACCCAATTACTGTAGTTTGTTAGCTAATTGCAGCACTGTAAAAAAGTAATTTTACTGAAAATTCACTGTATAATTGTATAGTATTTTCCTTTTATATTTGAATATTGGACCCAATTTGGTCAAATTACAGTTATCAACTTTAATAAAGAAAAAAATCCTGTGAATTAATCATTTTGTTCATTGTATGAAATTGTCAATGTTTTCATTTTTTAAAGGAAAATACTTGTAATTCTTTATCCATAAATGAACATGAAAATCAGAGTCAAAAGACATACTTTTTCTGTAAATAAACTAAAGAAAATGACTCTACACTGATCAGCCATAACATTATGACCACCTGCCTAATAGTGAGCAGGTCCCTCTTTTGCCGCCAAAACAGCCCTGACCCGTCAGGGCATGGACTCCACTAGACCTCTTAAGATGTGCTGTGGTATCTGGCACCAAGACGTTAGCAGGAGATCCTTCAAGTCCTGTAAGTTGCGAGGTGGGGCCTCCATAGATCAGGCTTGTTTGTCCAGCACATCCCACAGATGCTCAATTGGATTGAGATCTGGGGAATTTGGAGGCCAAGTCAACACCTTGGTCTCGTTGCAGTGTTCCTCGAACCATTCCTGAACCTTTTTTGCTTTGTGGCAGGGCACATTATCCTGCTGAAAGAGGCCAATGCCATCAGGGAATACTGTTGGCATGAAAGGGTGCACATGGTCTGCAACAATGCTTAGGTAGGTGGTATGTGTCAAAGTAACATCCACATGAATGGCAGGACCCAAAGTTTCCCAGCAGAACATTACCCAAAGCGTCACACTGCCTCCGCCGGCTTGCCTCCTTCCCATAGTGCATCCTGGTGCCATGTGTTCTTCAGGTAACCGACACACGTGCACCCAGCCATCCAGTTGATGTAAAAGGAAACGTGATTCATCAGACCAGGCCACCTTCTTCCTTTGTTCCGTGGTGCAGTTCTGATGCTCACGTGCCCATGTGTTCTGACACCTTTCTATCAGTACCAGCATTAAATTTTTCAGCAATTTGAGCTACAGTAGCTCGTCTGTTGGATCGGACCACACGCGCCAGCCTTCACTCCCATGCATCAATGAGCCTTGGCCGCCCATGACCCTGTCGCCGGTTCACTGCTCTTCCTTTCTTGGACCAGTTTTGGTAGGTACTGACCACTGCAGACCGGAAAACACCCCACAAGGGCTGCAGTTTTGGAGATGCTCTTACCCAGTTATCATCACAATTTGGCCCTTGTCAAAGTCTCTCAGATCCTTACGCTTGCCCATTTTTCCTGCTTCTAACATATCAACTTTGAGGACAGAATGTTTACTTGCTGCACAATATATCCCACCCACTGACAGGTGCCATGATAACGAGATTATCAGTGTTATTCACTTCACCTGTCAGTTGTCATAATGTTATGGCTGATCGGTGTATATGTACAGTTTAAAAACTGATATTTCTTGTTACAGTAGCTTTATTAATTTGTAAAATAATATATGTTGCAGAAATATATATTAAGTAGGTAGACAATTTCATCAATAAATTACTGTATATTTAAAGTTTTGAAGAGTAACATTATAGAAACACACAATCAAAATACAATAAAACTTTGTTTTAAGCTGTAATTTAAATTGCCAATTTTGTAAATAGAGATGTGTTGGTGTAAATCTATACGTATTGGTTGCATTACATAGTATATTTACCAATATCTTTAAATAATGTATATAAACGCATTGAAGATTATATCCTTGAAATTGTCTGTTCCTTTTTAGAGGACATTCATGATGCAGAATTGCATCAATTGAACCAAAACTATATAGGAACTCAATTGACCAACAGTAAATGATGTAAGGTCAAATAAAATACATGACGACAAGGATAGAAAATAAATGTATTTATTTTTCTAGTATAAAAAGAAAAACTGGAACGCCAGCTCCAAGAAAAGCTGGAACGCCAGTCGCAGACACCTATCAATCCTGTAAAGAAGAAAAGACAGAGAATTGCTTTAGTGTGTGCCAGAGAGACTACTGGCTGTGTGTGTGTGTGTGTGTGTGTGTGTGTTTATTATATGTTGAAGGAGAAAAGAGTTTCTATGTTTGGAGGAGTAGGTGGTGGTTTGCAAGCATCTGACAAACGTTCTTAAAGTTTTGTGTCCTCACACGTCCTCCTTAGACAAAGTAGGAGTGTTTGCTTTCAAACCTCATTGTCCACAGCTGAATGAGAGGGCCAAGTTTAAGAATCAGTGATGGGTAGTTAATGAGGAAGTGATGCTTTGGTTTGAGGTTTTTAGAGGGTAACATTTCCTTTCTTGTTTCCAAATAATCAGAAACCAGAACATAGGCAACCTGGGCAACCATTATCTTGGGGGCCCACACTAGTTCTACAAGTTCTTTCATTGAGACCACTAAATGCCAGATTGGATCCTGGGCATCTTATTTTGTCACCTATGATCACAGGCAGAAGACGAAGACACCAGTTCTTTGCTGCCTGGCCACCTACTTTATTACCCTTTTCACAATTCTGAACAGAGCTGAACTGGTATCAGAGCCCTGATAGGTGAATTGTATAATTCGTCTGTTGAGCTGTGTGTAAGAGAACCACCGTTTTACCTTTACAAAGTATCCCAAGTAGATGGCCAGGTCATAGGCTACAACACCTAAGTCATGGCTTATGCATGGCGGAAGTCCTGGATGACATACATGAACATTTTTAAGACAGAGTTAAACTTCAACTCTTTGACTTGGCTAGCGTAAAGCGTAAACTGTCACAATCTTATGCATATTCTTGGATGATCCAAGGGTGTTTACAACCTGAAAAGTGTGCAGTTGTAAGCTTATATCAGACTGTTTATACAAATCATTGGACTTTAACACTGATCCATTACAGATATTAATTAACACACCATCAGAAGTAGTAAGAGATTGAAACTTGACACATTCCTCCCACACAATGGGATTTCTTAGCATAGCTTTAAGGTCTCCTTGATAGGGACATATTGAGCACAGCAGTCCCTACTATTTTCATCAGTGCCAAGGTGAATACTTTACGGGTGTACAAATGAAAAATTATTCTGGGAATAATGCTTCTGGGCATATTCAGTATACAGAAGGGCTGCATTGTTGATGCAAATTAGGTTCTGTCCAAAACTGCCTCAAAATCAGACTCAGGCAGGTTGGTTTTTGCTTTGAAAACTTCCTTAAAGCACCTTGTTGTATGCTCATGACAATTGTGATTCAAACCAAATCTCTTTAACTGTCATCTGAATGGTTAATGATGGAACAAGACATTTTGTCTGAAGTTTCATGTAAAACATTCACAGATTATTCATGTACAAACCAGTTTCATCTATAATAACATCAGATTCTTTCCCACCCTGGTCTATTTCATGATCTGTTTAAATTACATTGGAGGGCTGAGAGAAAACTGACTCTTCAGAAACTGTTACATTTATTGCTGTATGTTCATAGGTTCTTGAAATACCAGCAGTGAAGGATGATTTTACTCAAAACATTGGTCACAATTGGCGAATGGACAATAAACTAACTCCTGCTTAGACAAATGTGACCTGGGATGTGCAAGAACACCATTCAGATCTATGCACTGATTCTGACAACTGGAGTTGTTACATACAAATGGTCTTTACTTATCATCCGACTGTGACTTTGTGGTTGCGATAAACATGAGCTCTTAAGGTATCGTACTTGATAAACTGTCGTTTACAGTCACTAAAACAACATGGGTAAACACCATTAGCTTCATGTCTGTGTAATAGCTGATGACTTCCATATCCTTTAACCGTCTTCAGAGAAATGCCACTGAAGCGGCATGTAAAAACAGCCCTATTTGACATAGCAGCTACTAAAGAGAATGCAGTGGTGTAAATGTTGTATTTAATTTTACCCAAGTAGTATTATACTGGTTGACTTTCATATTTATATAGTTTCCTGTTATCTTCCCTTTTCCAAAAGCATTTCATTTCAACCACAAATTTCGTAATAAAAGAAAATCATACAGACCTGTAAAGGTCACCATCAAGGGCATAGGAGTGAGTGATATTTGTGAGGGACATTTGACTACCGTGTGAATGTTAACGTATTCACCAAAATGTCTACTGAATACATAGTTCTGTGTTTTTCCACGTCTAGTTTCAATCCTCTATGTCCAATGCCTTGTGTGTTGATAGGACTCGTGAAGTGTTCAGCGTGAATGTTCCAAAGTGCAACATTGGTTTGACTTTTAGAAAGATGCGATATCTGAACATGCAATAATCAAAGTTCACTCAAACCACCTCTCAGGGTGGTCTCACTTCGGTTTGTTTTGGGTGCTCTTTTGAGGTTGTGGTATTCTAGATGTATGTTTTGTTACAATTAATCACATTTTAGATGCCACAGCCGTGCTTCAGGCACATACACGCACAAACTGTACAAAGGACAGCACATAAAACTGTAACAAATTAATTGTAATTTGTTACAATTAATCTGTGATATTGTGTTTTCTACGTAAGTTAAGAACAACAGAACATCTGTGTGCAACATTCTCTCAGGAAGTCACGCTCTCAGAAAATCACATTCTGTCAAAGCTTGTGACTGTGTAATAAGCCAATGGGCTTGAGGGTTGTCATGATAGTATCTTCTGTGTTGTAGAATGAGTGCATTGTTCTGGGTAGCCATGCCTTTCTGTATATATTGATGAGACCAACTATCCAATGCTGAAATTGATAATGGAACCAACAGACAACATTGCTGCAATACTTGAATAAAGAATTTAATTTCTCTCTCCCTTGACTCAACTGGGTACGTTCTTAATATTTAAACCATTATACGAAAGGCTATTTTCTTATAGTTGGTGCCATGACCTGGATGGATAATTTCTACCAATTCTACCAAAAATCAACTGTTTTCGTCGGAGCTCCTGAGCTAAGTGGCTAACTGCTTGAAGCAGCGAGGAAGTTGTTTTTTCCTGTTCAATAATTGTCAATAACTGTGAGTAGTGAAATTACACCATATAACGAACTGTGTCAAGACTGCCGGAGCATTGGTAGTCAAATAAAAGACCTGTTGATTCACCTGTCCAGGCCACGTTAAATTAATAACGTGTTTGAATCTCTCTTGGCTAGGAGAGTCCACATTAATTTGAGTAGTGTGCAGGCTGGAAGAAGCTTAAACATTGTAATTTGCAAGGGATCAGTGTGATATTGTGTTTTCTGAAATTATACAGTGACTTGTACCAGAAAAAACTAATAATGCTGTCCTCCAGTTGTACGAATATGACGGCAGAGAAGAGGACTGCAGGCCTCTTCTCTGCAAATGCTCTGATTAAAATATCATGGAGCTAAAATAGTTACACCATCAAGAAAGAAAAGGATAATATGAACAAATCCTGAAACTGAAATGTGCAGAAAGGAGATACGTTATGGCTAAGCAAGATGGATTTTGAGGATGTTGCGCATGTGGACAACAAGATGGAGTTGGAACAGACGGAAGGTTGGTTTTTTGGCTGAGAAAAAACAAAGGAAAGTCAAGATGGCCGAGTGGAGAGAAAGGAAAGTCAAAATGGACAACAAAGCATTTTTGTCCACATGCCGAGCAGTGGCAGTCAGGTGTCCATTCTCATCCTGAGATCCAGAAATCCTAGAAAGACGACTCATGGACAATAACAGGAACTGACATGGGCTTTTGTAATCATTGATTAGGAGTTTTAATGTTTATTTCCAAAAATGTATCCTATCAAAACACTTAAGTGTTTTTCTCCTTGTTGGGAAGAACTGATCATTCTCCCCTTAAAGACAACATCTGTTTATTATTATTACACCATTTGAATTAACAGACATTGTCGCCGCAGTAAATGCGTCCAGCTCAGGTTTACATAAAACATGACAAGCAAGGCGATTTCCTTGAATTCTCATTCCTTTTTTAGATCAATAAAGAGAAGGTAGAGACCTAAGCCATTTGCCATGTTGTTAATAGAGCAGTTTTAATGCCAACAGGACCACAGAAGTGGCCAAAATATGCACAAATGTGGGAATTTAGGATGACTGCCGCTGATCTTCTAAAAATAATAAATGAAACAGAGTTGGGGAATTTCCCAAAAATTTAGGATGTTACTCAATCAAGACATTATGCTTGTGTTTCTCACGAGTTGTTTTGGCCATTACCTTTAAAAAAGCTAATATTGGGTGCTGTGGATATGCTAATACAATCACTCATGTGGTTGCAGCAGGTAAAACACTGCAACCTGGGCAGGAGTTCTTCTCCTTTACAAATTAGTCAAACAGTTTCAGTTTTCCCCCAGTGTTTCTCAACCCTGCTCCTGGACGCCCCCCTGCCCTGCATGTTTTAGATCTCTCCCTGCCCTAACATACCTGATGTAGCTCATGAAGGACTTGATAATGAGCAGATCATTTGAATTAGGTGTGACAGAGCATCTAAAACATGCAGGGCAGTGGGGTGTCCAGGAGTAAGGATGAGAAACACTGCCCTACAGGGAAACCAATTATTTAGTTAGGAAAGTGCCACAAAAATACAGGAGTTTATAAATACATGAAAGTGAATTTCCCTGAACTGTAGGAAGGTACTGAATTAAAAACAAATTTGAGAGCTGTTTTGCTCTAAACGGAAAATTTGTCAGTAGGTTATATGATTTTTAATTCCTTCTCACAAGTGACTTTGTTGCACATATGATGTCTTCGACTATGTTGGTGTATGTTTGAGTTTTTAACATGTTAACTTTGGATTTTTTGATGAATACATTATGCAACATATTATCAAAAGTATTCCAGATCCATCCCTAGTACCAATGTCTATTTCCATGTCCGTCCTGGACTTATGGCCGCCGTCCTGTGGCTTCATTCGTCATTGTTCTGCTTTCTCTCATTTGTTTTACATTGACATACTGTAATGAAGTTCAAGCAGGAGGGAATATATGATGTGATTTGATGATTAATTAATTATGATTAAAAGAGCTGAGCTCAGAGCTCAAAATGAATCAAATTGGTACGTATAAAGAGTTGCATGAAATATTAGGTTTTTCCTGTTTGCATAGTTAAAACTACATTAACATTTGTTATGGCTCATATTTTCTATTCACAGGATTGGTTTTTATTTGCCCAAGCCCCACCCACCAGCCAACAATGCCCTGGGTAACATTGCCCGTCTGCAGCTGGACCCTTCTCAGACACAAACACTTTATGCGATTTATGTTAGATTTGTCGGTTGCAGTTCGTCCATCGCAACAGGAAACAGTGCACTCGGTCCAGAAAAAAGATATCCCCAATAGAGACTCGGCTGGCAGTGAACTCAAAGTCTGTGTAGAGACTGCTGCTTTGACCACTACGCCACCCAGTAGCGTAATGGTGTCACATCCTTATTTTCGGTTGCAGTTCATCCATCACAACATAACCATAAACTGTTATGCTTTTGGCTTGCTATATGTAGTTACTGAAGCTCGCAGCCAGTGAAATTTTAGTTTATCCTCACCTAATCCTAATTTGTTTGGTTCGTGGCAGACTGCATCTCTAACAACTACGCTATTTAACAATGAGTAGTCAGTCACTCGCTCACTCAGAGACACTCCCTCTTCTTGGCCGGCTCTACACAGACTGCAAGTTCGCTGACAACCGCCTCTTTTTCAGGCAAAAAAGCCCAATCTAACTCTGAAAAGCACACATTTGTTTCACTTCACTTTGCAAAGTTGCTGTTGTGGCATAAGCATGTCATGATCTCTGCATATTTGGTTCCCATCATAAAGCATGGAGGAAGTGGTGTGAAGGTGTGGAGGTACGTTGCTGGTGACACGGTTGGTGATTTATTTAGAATTCAAGGCACACATGACCAGCATGGCTATTACAGCATTCTGCAGCAATACACCAGTCCATCTGGTTTGCGCTTTAGTGGGGGTATCATTTGTTTTTCAACAGGACATTGACCTAAAACACACCTTCAGGCAGTGTAAGGGCTATATGACCAATATGGAGAATGATTGAGTGCTGCATCAGATGAACTAGCCTCCACGATCACCCGATCTCAACCTGCTGAGATGGTTTGGGATGAGTTGGACTGTGGATTGAAGATAAAGCAGCCAACAAGTGCTCAGCATATGTTAGAACCCCTTCAAGAAATGCATTTACAATGTACATACCCAATGGAAATACTAATGTGTATTAATCTCACTCTTAATTTCTATATTTTTTCATTTTATAATGTGGCACATTTAGTCCTCCATAGCCTATTGCAATTACAGTTCACAAAACATATCCAGCCCTTTAAAACAAATTAAGACTCTACATATTTAAGTGAAATCATTAATTGATTACATGCATTAAATAATTCATTAAAAAATTATGAATACTTCAACACAACCATAAAATCCATTTAGGGGTATCGAAAAACGTTTGCAAATGAGATCGATGTCACATGGAAGCTACACTTTATTCTTGTTATGCATCTTTTCCTTCTCCTCCTATTATTGTTATTATATAATATCATATATAATGTGTACAGGTAAAGTAAATTGTATCTTTAACATCAAAAGAGCCAGGATGACACATCAACTGTTTATGAAAACTGCTACCCATGGTTCTTGAAATGTTCACTAACTGTAATCAGTTTCATTGTTTATTAGTAAATATATATGTAGCTGCATGGGAATAGGTCTACATATCCAGTTGGAACTGAGTGGTCCCAGAGAGTCACTCTTCTTTCTGAGCTTTCTACAGTAACACTTCTATACAAGACATGTCACGATTTACATAGACATGTTAACAGCCAACTGTAGACACAGCTAATTCATATCTCTGCTATCTTGTTTACTTTAAGAGAGACAGAATAAAATGCTAGATAAACTTAAAAGGCTTGTTTACATTACAAGAGAGTATAAAATGCTAGATAGGCTTATTATTATACCTTTATTTCAACAAGGAACACAGACTGAGACCAAGCTCTCTTTTACAGCTGGGCCCTGTGTATACATGTTTACACATACATTTTAGGTACAATGTTTAAGAAAAACAGAAAAAAACACAGAGAAAAGAAAAAACAAGATGATCACAGATAGCAGAAGACAAAAAACAATGCTTTAAACACAGGTGTTATTCCCTTAGAGGCCTCAGGTTTTAGTGGATATTGGGCCTGGCAAGGACTGTGGGGTCCCTTAGGTGTAACCCAGGGATGGGGTCTTTTCTGAAATCAATATTAATATAAGACAAAAATCGGACTGGATTTTTCAAACAAATGCAGCACACTTGTCTTCACTCAGTGGAAACAGTACACGGAGCATACATATATCTCTCACAAATAGAAGTAACACCTCCGAAAATACAAGTCGTAATACTCTCAAGCTTATACATCTAAGTCATGTACAATCAGAGCATGACAGATTTACCACTCTGGAGGATTACGTACATCAGTTACCCGTTTTTGAAATAGTTACATTTCTCTCAGAAATACGTGGGAGAGCTATGCCGCATAAATAAGTATTTTGAAGCTTTTCTTAGTAGTCATAATTTTTTGATTCAACTTTATTGTCATTGAACAAGTACAGTACAATGAAATGCAATTTGCATCTAACCAGAAGTGCAAATAGAAGAGGGCAGAAAATGTACAAGTTTTACGTATACGTATATTACAAGTGGATTGTATAGATGTGCAATGAAGGCAAATGCAGTACAAATGGTAATACTAAATGTGCAATTTAAGGCAAATAGAGGAAGGCAGAGAAAATGTACAAGTATTAGGTATAGTTTATGTTACAAGTCGGATAAATAGTTGTGCGGGTACAAATGGCAATTCTAAATGGCATTCTGGATGTGCAATTGACGCAAATTGAAGTAGTAAGGTAGCACGTGCAACCAGGATGCAGAGATTGCAGCAGTGAGGTCCCCAAGGTAGACATGTATATGTAACAACTGTAAAAATGCAAGTACGATGGCAATTCTAAATGTGCAATGAAGCCAATTTAAATGTGCAAGGTGCATGTGCCTAATCATTGCCATAGAAATCATTGCCGGTGTAAATTCATCATTGAATTTACTCCGGCATGGCAGGATTGTGGTCGTCAGGTAAATTGAGCAATGTGCATGAGAACTGCACAGAAACTTGATACAGTTCTGACACACTTTCACACTCGCATAACTCCGGGAGGTTCCATCAAAAGAAAATATGGCGCACGCTACCTTGGAAAGTGGCGACTAGAGCTATCGGTATCTGCAGTTTTTCACGACAAAATAATCTATCTTCTCGAGCCTTCTTCGATGTGTCCTGGAAAAGGACAACCAGAGGAACTCAGCAACCAGCGGGTTATGCGGCCGGCCCCTTGCTTAGGGTGTCGGCTTCGCAGTTCCCACCGGTCACCGCTGTCTCCACTACACCATCTGCAACGGCGTTGTGTGGGACAGTGTGTTCAGCCTCTGTTCCGCTGCACCCCCATAGGGATTGTGTGACTTCACATTTGGTGGCTCGTGTTATAGTTATTGCTAGTTATTGCTAATAGTTTCTCGCTCCCTGACCGGACTTGGACAACTGGAGGGACCCGCATGTACTGAGGCAGGGTGTTCTTATGCGCAGAGTGTCAACGTTCGTTCTGATTTCTCACAGACGCTTCGTTGACTGGTTGGGGAGGCATGTGCCAAGGTCACAGTGTGAGAGGCGTGTGGCTGCAGAGCAACCGCCACACCAACCTGTTAGAACTCAAAATGGTTCTCCTGGCGCTGACCCTTTTCACTCCCATGCTACGGTGTCGGGATGTGCTGATTCATTTGAACAACCAAGCCACAGTGGCACACATCAATCGCCAGGGCAGAGGGTCAGGTCTCCTGCACTCCGCCGACCAGTGACACAGATGTGGCTGTGAGCACACAGACACCGACATTCTTTGTTAGCGGTACACATAGCGGCGCCATTCATGCTGAAGAAAACATAAAGGTGCATTATGAAATGAAAAATACGACAAAGAAGCCCCCGAACTGTTGAGCAGCTGAAATCCTATATCAAGCAAGAATGGGAAAAAATTTCACTTTCAAAACTACAGCAATTGGTCTCCTCAGTTCCCAAACACTTACAGAGGATTGTTTAAAGAAGAGGGGATGCATGCCCCTGTCCCAACTATTTGAAACGTGTTTCTGGCATCAAATTTAAAATGAGCTTGTATTTCTCAAAAAACAATAACATTTCTCAGTTTCAACATTTCATATGTTGCCTTTGTATTATTTTCAAACCCATCTTAATATACCCGTGAGAGCCAAAAGCGCACTGTTCTGCAGTAGGCTAGATATAATATCATCTTTGATTGTATGTGATGAAAGGTTGACAAGTGGCGACCAACACTTGCCAAATAAAAAGTAAATACACTTCTAACCCTATGTGACGGGTAGTAAAGTTCCTTTAAGGATCAGACCATCCCTTTCAGGAGACAACTTGTAGCCCGTTTGGTAATCAGGAAGATCCCCGGGTACATCAGGTGTGGGCACTTGGTAATCAGGGAGGCTTTTGTTTGGGGTGCGGGAGAGTGATCAGTGTCTTGCTTGGTGGTATAGTAACTTCTGTGTTCCAGTGTTAAGGTATGTGGATACAGGGAGGCAGTATGATTTTGTGTATTTCATGGTGTATTGGGGTAATTTATGTCTGTATAATATAATTTTAATGTTTAGGACCGACAGTCGGGATTGGAGGAAACCAGGGTGAAGAGTCGGACTGAACCGTTGCATTTTATGGCATCGGTAAGGCCTCATAGGTCTGGTGTATGTCTCCTGGTTAATCTTACCATGAGTTAATTCTTGTGTTTGTTCAGCAGGACTATGCCGTTGCTGTTTTACTTTGCTAGATATTCTACTAGTGTTACGATAGAACGAGTAGCGTAGGGAGTTTAGTGTAATTGTGTGTTTACCTCAGTATTACCCTAACCGAATGGTCGGTCTGTTTATACGCTTTATTTAGGAGTTGGTTGTTGTATGGGAGTGACTTTATGGACAGGACTAAGTTTTATTCAGTTCTTTGATTTGAGCGGGGGCTTCCGGGTGGGGGAGTAGTCAGGGTTAGTTTGGGCTCATGGCATGTGGTGTGGTAGGATAAAGTGAATTTCACCGACACTAGTTCCACCAATAGTCGTGAGTGTGAGCTGTACCTGACTGAAATGGGAAAGGTTTGGGCTGTACCTGACTGAAATTGGAAAGGTTTGGGCTGTACCTGACTGAAATGGGAAAGGTTTGGGCTGTACCTGACTGAAATTGGAAAGGTTTGGGCTGTACCTGACTGAAATGGGAAAGGTTTGCTTTCATACCTGACTGAGAAGGAGGTCTAGGAGTGGAGAGGACGGGAGAGGTAGAGAAAATGTTTTTGCAGGTGGTGGCCACAGACAGTTGCTCTCTCCATATCCTTCCTGACTGATTCTTCTCTAGTTTCGCATTTTGCTAGTGTACTTGTCACTACTGGTAGAATGAGGCGGTACCTGCAGCCCAATCAGGTTGCACAGGTAGTCCAGCTCCTCCAGGATGGCACGTCCATATGTGCCGTCGCAAGAAGGTTTACTGTGTCTCCCAGGACAGTCTCAAGAGCATGGAGGAGATACCAGGAGATGGGCCGTTGCACGAGGAGAGCTGGACAGAGCCATAGAAGGGCATCAACCCAGCAGCAGGACCGGTATCTGCTCCTTTGCGCAAAAAGGAACAGGAGGAGCACTTCCAACGCCCTACAAAATGACCTCCATTGGGCTACTGGTGTGCATGTTTCTGACCAAACTGTCAGAAATAGACTCCATGAGGGTGGCATGAGGGCCAGACGGCCTCTAGTGGGACCTGTGCTCACAGGTCGATTGGCATTTGCCAGAGAACACCAGAATTCGCAGGTCTGCCATTGGCGCCCTGTTCAGGAGCTCACTGATGCCCTGATCCATGTCTGAGAGGAGATCCCCCAGGACACCACCCGCCGTCTCATTAGGAGCATGCCCAGACGTTGTTGGGAGTCCATACAGGCACATGGGGACCATACACACTACTGAGTCACATTATGAGTTGCCGTGATGAAATTCACACAAGTTGAAACAGCCTGTGATTTCAATTATTTACTTTGAATTTCGGTGTGTGTTTGAATCCAGCCCTCAATTGGTTGGTGATTTTGGTTTCCATTGGCCGTTGTCACGTAATTTTGTTCCCAACGAATTACACAATGTACAGTAAAGATTTTCATCTTTAATTACATTCATCAAGACCTGATGTGTGATTTTAAGTGTCTTAATTTTTTTGAGCAGTGTATATTTATTCTACTTAGAATTTAAAATTTTCATTTTCACATTGGGTATTGATTGAAAGGTGAAATGTTAAGCCCATTAAATTCATTCTCCTATTAATTTTAACATTATAAGAACATTTTGCAAGTTCAAACAACACCCTAAACAGTAAACAAAAAAAAACAGGTTTGGATGAGAAAAACTTATTTGGCTAAAAAACAGAATTCAGCTTTCAGGTGCCCCAACACGCCACTAGCCTGCAAAGTGGCAAGGCAACCTTTGTCGGGCCATTCTTTCCCCTGCCCAGGCAGTACTGAGACACATTATACAACTGGTATTCCCAGGACGGTAGTTATGCTACAACCAGGATATTAATGGAGATTTTTTTATTCCTAATGTAACTCAACCCAGTGATACTGAAGTTTTTTTGTCTCCTGACCTGCTTACTGATGACATAAGTAATCATGCCCCCATTCTCTCTTATTGCCAGCTTCAGCTTCTTCTTCTCCTCGTAAGGCAAATTCTTCAGCTCCAAAACCACAGAACACTTTTCAAAAAGAGCCATAGCTGTTGAACGACGAAAAAATTAAGAATATACTCTGTCCAAAATGCACTCACACACATACACATTTATGAGAAATGAATACGAATCTACAGAAATTACAAAAAATATTATTTGAATTAAGTGTAAGAGTGGTAACATTGAAAATATTTGTATAAATATTAAGTTGAACAAAGTCATTTGGAAAAAATGTGTAGCTTTGAGAGAGGTAGAGCTTCACTGCACTTTCAGCAAAAACATACCTTTTTAAACTTTCATGTCAAATAAAGCAGAGAAAAAAAAAAATATATATATACAGGTGCTGGTCATATAATTAGAATATCATCAAAAAGTTGATTTATTTCAGTAATTTCATTCAAAAAGTGAAACCTGTATAATGTATACATTCATTCCACACAGACTGATTTATTTCAAGTGTTTATTCCTTTTAATTTTGATGATTATAACTGACAACTAATGAAAATCCCAAATTCAGTATCTCAGAAAATTAGAATATTACTTATGACGAATACAAAAAAAGGATTTTTAGAAATGTTGGCCAACTGAAAAGTATGAACATGAAAAGTATGGGGCTCCTTTTGCCTGAATTAATGCAGCAATGCGGCGGGGCATGGATTTGATCAGTCTGTGGCACTGCTCAGGTGTTATGAGAGCCCAGGTTGCTCTGATAGTGGCCTTCAGCTCTTCTGCATTGTTGGGTCTGGCGTATCGCATCTTCCTCTTCACAATACCCCATAGATTTTCTATAGGGTTAAGGTCAGGCGAGTTTGCTGGCCAATTAAGAACAGGGATACCATGGTCCTTAAACCAGGTAC
>JACXGI010002200.1:0-29264 GCA_016801175.1 Esox masquinongy
CTGAATAAGACCATTGCCGTAAAGAAATGCATCGGCTTTGATGCCGCGATCCCCTTCGTGCACCTTTCATACCTGAAAAAAGACTGCATATAATTCCCTGCATGGTCAAACTGCCACAGTTTAGGCTGAGTGTGAATGGGCCGTCAGAGAACCTCTGCCCAGTTTAGGCTGAGTGTGAATGGGCCGTCAGAGAACCTCTACCCAGTTTAGGCTGAGTGTGAATGGGCCGTCAGAGAACATCTGCCCAGTTTAGGCTGAGTGTGAATGGGCCGTCAGAGAACCTCTGCCCAGTTTAGGCTGAGTGTGAATGGGCCGTCAGAGAACCTCTGCCCAGTTTAGGCTGAGTGTGAATGGGCCGTCAGAGAACCTCTGCCCAATAGTGTTCAATGGCTTATGCAAGTGATGACCCCCTGCAGAGTTGGAACACTAAAACCTAAATGAAGTGTCTTTGAATGAGCCCAAAACAAGTCATGACATTTACATAAACCTGGTATTTCACTTGATGGCGCTGCCAGCCATAAACAATACACAAACAGAACACAACAGACCATGAAACTCTGGAGTACACGCTGATTCATCAGTTTTGTTGGCAAGTGGTTGCGAACTGGAGTGGAACAAGTCAGGAACCGGAAGCTGAACACCGGCACCTAAAAACATGAGAGCCCCAGTGAATCTTCCCCTGTCGTAACGTGCCATAGTTCTGGCTTGTAGACGGACTCGTAGCTTTGCAATAATTTGGTGTATATGAAGACAGAAGTTCAGGACACAAAGCAGATAGCGATGTGTCCCTAATACTCCCCAGTATTCATAAAGATGCAAATCATCCACAAGTAAACAAGTAAACACAAGAAATAAGTAAACAGAAAAGCTTGTCAGGGTTTCGCCTGCTAGATAATATTTCATACTGACCTAATTTCATAGATACTGCTGCTGTGTATAGTTAAGTCCCGCTGTTGTTTGTACGTTAGCAACCATTGCCTAGGTGGAGAACTAATGTTAAAGGTTAGAAACAGTGCTTGTAACTAGTGCGACCGCAAGGTTCTCAGCCAAAACCAGCAGGGCTAGGGCTTGGTGACAATAGTATTCTATATTGACCACATACCACAAACCCATGGAGGTGCCTTGATGCTATTAAACATGGGGTATCAACATAATGAGCAGCATACCCACAGTATATGGTCTGATAAACCATTTTTGAGCAAAATCAGCATTATGGGCTAAAACCACCCAGTTTATAATGTCTGACCACAGCTGTCAGCCAATCAGCATCCAGGAACCATGCACATAATAATTTACAGTAAGATCCATTGGAACTAATCCTCCAACTAATCCTCCAACCAATGTGTTTTCTGCCAAGTGACTCAAATGTACATTAAATGTAAAAAAACAACAACAGACTATTTAAAGTGTAGAGGGCATTCGAGTTACTAATCAGAACAGGTAGCCTAAGATTCTTTATGGGTTGTTTTATGGGTTGATGCAAGTTTCCTGATATAAACTTCTGCATATATGGTATAGTTCAACAGAATGTGTGTACCTGATTAAAGTCCAACTGAAGAGAACTAAATAAATGTACTCTTATGCTTCATGATTTATGATAGGAAATGAGACATATGTAGAGCTGGAAATCCATACAGCCTGCTGAGGGACTGGAGTAGGAACAAAGTGACTGTAGAAATGCTGATCAAACAGTATAAAAGGAACTAAACCAGTTAAGCAGCTCCATGTATCAGTAGAATGCCGGACCATGTCACTGAATCCTCCCAGTTCAGAGTAAAACGAGGAAAATGCACTCCTCTTGTTCCATCTGTTAAACGTCGTATTCGGAAAGCTCCATTCCCACAAAATGATGATTGTTTTACAAATAAAAACCCTACACCAAACTGTCCACCCCAAACCCCATGCATGTCAGCATTATGGGTGATTTATCCCGCAGCATTTAACTATGGGTTAGCATTAGCCGCACGCGTCACATAATTGATTTCATGAATTTCATTTCTGCATGGAGCCTTTCTTACATAACACACATACGAAATCTCAGAAAGGACCACGGTTCAGACTCCAGGCTTTTTGGTAAGGAAATCAATCACGGGGGAATGAGCTGGAGGACGGTGGAGCGTGAAGCCGGCCAAGCCAGTCCCCGCCGAGCCTGAACAGAGAGCTCGGATTGGGCAGTGATTAACGTTCCGCAGTCAGGACACATTTCAGAGGGGCACCAGGAGGAGACGACGAGGCCATTACAGCACAACCAAGGGTCTGTTAATCAGCCTATTAGCGTTTAATTGAGGGTGGTTAATTAGGGAGACGGTGGGCGGTCCAAAGAGGAGTGGGGTGGGGTGGGGCGGGTGGTGGCGTCAGGAGCTGACATGGTGAGCAGCTGGTGGACAGCAACCTGAGCCTATTGTTACTGATCCGTTTACACAAGCCCAGTGATTGATTGGCAGGAAAATGTGCCTTAATTACACCTGTCTGTGTCTGCCCCCTGAAACCTTTTAGGGGCCATAAATAACAGAGGGAGCGGGGTTCTCTGAATAAAGAGAGAGACCCTGTTCGAGGCTGTCGTCGGAGCAGAGCAAACATATTTACAGTAGGCCAGACAGTGCGTCTCCGTGGAAATCATCCACGATCAGCTCTGCTTTGAGGAAGGGATGCCGTTTAAACCGGCTGGAAAATGCTATATTTCAGCGTGTGGCGGCGGCGCACAGCGGCGTAGCGGACAAAGAAATCCGCCCGGCCCCGGCGAGGCCCCGGTTCACCTCACACCGCGTCAGGGCTGTGGCTCTATCGGCAGCTTCAAAAACCTCTCTTCCTCTCTCTCCCTTTTCCATACGGAGTAAGGAAAACAAAGAAGTGCCTCATGCCTGCTACAGTCACTGGCTCTTACCGCTTAAACCACAAAGCCGGCCATTCTGTCCCTGCTCGCACCCTGCACAGCACAGCGGCCACCACTAGAAGCTGATTATGGCCTCCTTAAAAGTTCGATTTGATTTAATGTCCTGCCTTAGCCGAGCCAGAGGGCCCAGGAATGCGCCTCCCCGCATGGAGCCGGGGCAGGCCAGACCGCTGGGCTTGAAGACCGGATCTCTCGAGTAGCGAGGACCAGAAAGTCTGAGCAAGTAGTGGGGAGAGAGAGAGAGAGAGAGAAGCAAAGAAGGAGAGATATGGGCCATCCGACCGCACGGCCCCTAAATCCAATAAAAGCCCTGACAAAGACCTGCTTCTTGCCTCGGGATTCCAAACAACATGTGATCTCCCGACGGGGAATAACTGCCATTTTTGTTCTTCGTAGCCTCCAGGTCAGAAATAACGCCTGGGAACTTGTGACACATGTCCTGTCCAATACGCCATGTGCTGTGACAACTTATTAGCGACACTGGGGACGGGCCGCCCACGCCGCGCTGACTGACCTGGCATTCTGTTCCTCTGAGGCGAACGGAAAGAGAAGGGCCCCCGTTCGCAAAAGTCTAAATCCATCACGGACTCCAGAGAAGTACATCTCATTCTTGTCAGTGAGTTCACAGTGAATACTGAACCAAAACAGTTAAGCTGTAATTGAAGTGATGAACATCTGAAATCTTTTTAACCCCAGTTCTAAAGTTTCACTTATAATTAATATATATTCCAGTCGGAGGGATTTTAGTTATTCTATTATTTTACAAATTGATCTTAACAACATTTGCAAAGTACTTTCTTTGATCAGACACTTTCATCAGATGTATTCATGTTGGGGAAACGCAGAGGATTATCGTGTTTGAATAGAAAGTAGTGTCAGAGAACCCAGCAGAGCAGACCTCCCTATCCCTCCCATTTTCTATTAAACTGTTCAAACATCGGTACCCCTAGCCTGTCCTGCCTGGCCAGTGGGAGGAATGCTAAAACCAAGACTTCAAACCAAATTAGGGCTCATCAACATGTGTGCTTTGGTCCACCCTCCACACAACTCACTTCATATTTTTATCAGGCACCATTCACAACTCCTGACCAGGAAGGCAGGCTGCATTTTAGCGCTGGGAGGGTCCAGTTTGTGAGTCGCCACTAAAATAACTTGGGGGAGGTATGGGGTGTTAAGTGGTGCGCCTTGGGTAACCTCACAGCTCAGTGCTCACAGGGAGATAAGGAAGTATTCCTCTGGTGTGGCCTGCAGAACTTCAGACCTTCCCCCGAACAGACGAGGTCACAGAATGGACCAGATGAATAGCATTTTATTTTCTAGTGACCTATCCTTTGACCAGGGCTTTAAAAAGGTTGGTCGGCTGGTACCTAAAGCAAAATGTGAGGTTTATGTCATGGAATTTGTCAGTCGTAGCAAGTAAAATCTGTGTTATTTCACGCCATTAAAATAAGGTTATTCAAAGGCAAAGGCTGACTGAGTCTAATGTTAAATCTAATATTATCTCTGTCAACATTGTCAGCATATCTGACACCATTTGTGGGTCACGTCCAAGCAGGTTTAGAAAAACAAAAGCTATTGCTAGTGAATTTATTTAGTACATGTGGGTTGTTATAAAACATATTGAATGCTATTTCAGTTATATTCTATCCATGTATTTCTGGAAGACAAAAGTCTTGAAAGGACTTAAATCGGTACCATAGAACAATGAGATAAATAAAATGACTGCACCATAAAATGGACATTTGTGAGGGATGTGGCACATAGTTTAACTTCTACTAAACTTCATCACACCCTTGGCTGGACACTTCTCTTAACATGCTACAAAAGAAACAAGTAGTCACAAAGCTTATAAATGACAATGACAACACTAAACTGGCCATGGAACACTCATTCTGACAAACTTGAGAAAGGTTGCAGCATAACGCCATAAGCTCAGAGGATGTTCTTCATTACATCACTGCCACACTTAAGTTGTACACAATTCTGCAGGCAATAACATGGCTTCCGCCCAAGACTAGAACTAGCATCTCCTCAATGTCAGTTTATTTTAAAGTAGCCTAGCTGTTGTTGTTCGCCTTCCATGACCTGAGTGTGTTCGCAGAGGACTGACATACAAGGCGACAAACAACTGTGGCCTCCGCCTCCGTGGCCTCGTTCTTATTCCGCTCTTGCAATGAAAACAACATCCATTCCGGGAGAGATCCGACACAGTCATTTTAGGATTGTGACATTGGTTTAGTCAGGCAAACAAAGATGCTAAGATTCAGCATAACATTGGAGGCACACGTAAATACACAGAGCCATTTCTCTCAGAAAAAAGCAAAGCACACATTTCTGTTCCCTGTAATAGGCACGAATAATGTTTCAGTCATGTGGACACAGCAAATAGTTATACATCTCTGAATATCATTTCTTACATCCACTTCAACACCGCTATCTCAATGAAAACATTGACTACGTGTAGTCGCCGTTTCCAGATAAGGTACACAACAGAGAGCTGTACACTCAGCCCCACGAGTTTAATTGAATCAAGCCTATATATTACATATTCTCGGGCAAACACGTCCACTCCGAACCAGAGTGTGAATATATTCAGTTTGCTGAGAGGGAGCGAAAGCAAACAGCTCCGGGTTATGAGAAAATGTCTGTGCTGAACAAGGAGGCATTCATGGGCTGATTCAGCGCCGGGCTGAAGTGTTAGCGGCGCAGAGTGCAGAGGAGGGACATCTGCCATCCCACTCCTCCGCTAAGAGCCTATCTGCAATGGGGCTGCCAGTGAGGAACGATCCGTGATCCTCATGGACATATCCCACACTACTGGGACTAACGCCTTCACGAGGGGACGGCGGCACACCGCATGATGCGTTTTAGTATGCCCGAAAAAATCCTTGAACCCTTCGCTGTGCCTCCGCAGTGAAACGTGTTATAGCTACTTAGTTCCGCATGTTCTATGAATGCCTCCATAGAGGCCAGTGGAACCCCAGGGCAGAGACTGTCTGGTGAAGCAAGAGCGGACGGTGATCGAAATGATCCGCTTTTACTTTCGTATGGTGTTCATTAGAAAAGAGGTCTTTGATTTCGTAAAATAGTAGACACTTGTTGGCAGTATCCACGCCTGCGGAATAGGTACATTGGAATCCCAGTAATAAAGGTATAATAAGTGACACCACTGTCCTGATGGCAGTCAGGTCATGCGATCCTTTATTGGGAATGTGAGCTGAGAAGAGTCTAGCAAAAACCACCACAATGAAACCTATACACCAAACACCATGACTACCATGATACACAACAGTGAAATCAACGCACATTCGGACAGAAACAGTCCCAACAACAACCAGGAATGACCGTCAGCGTTCTCCTTCTACTGCATCGCAGTGCACCCAACCTCAAGTTAGAGAAAAGCTGCAGTCATTCGAGCGGCCCAAAATAAAGAGACGCATTGACGGGAGAACTGTGGGAGGGACCAGGCACTCCCGGCAGCGTTCCGGTGGTGCAGGTTTAAAGATGCACACTCCAGCTGTGCACAAAGCCCCGCGTGGTGAGCGGAACAGGATGAGGCTACGGGCTGTTGGTTTAGCCTCACAGGGTTTGGAGTGCATTACACGGAACCGCCAGTGGGTTCTTGGTATTCATATCCCCCGCCCCCGACTCATCACCAGGTCCCACTAAGACTGCCGTTACCCCCAGGTAGGAAACTGCCGAACTGACTCTGTTACACAGCTCTCCGCAACCAAGGACCAATGACCGCTGTTGTGAGAAAGAAGTACTTTTTTATGCTTCGCTTTAAATAAGAGGACTGCTGAGAAACTTAAACCGCCTCTGATATCAGATTCCCCATCATGTGAAAAGCAACAAACGGATACAGCACCATCACCGTACAGGGCAGCTTCAATTCACTGGTGTTTTTATTCGGTTCTGTTTTTTTGGAATATCGCCCCTAGCTCTCAGTCCTGAGGCTCTACCTGTTCTCGTTCTCTTAACGTTCTCCTCCTCCATGTGAATTCTCCCACGCTAGGGACCAAAGACAATGCAGAGACAAAACCACTGACGTGGGTCCAATGTCGTCCTTAAACCACATTAGCTTTCTGTTAACCTGATGAAAGACAAATGGCTATCAACAGAGCCAAACGGGGATCCACAGAGTTGGTGTCTTCTCAGGTAAAACCCCACACTTGATAACCCCCGCCACACCACTCCTTCCCCCAGGAAGACATACTGACACACATTCACATGGCACAAGCGCTGGGCTCTCCTTACAGTCCCCATCGGTCTTAAGTCACCAGGCGCCAAGTATATTGCGGTCGGTTTGGGAAGCTCAATCTGTCTATTGTCAAGGGAGCTTATGATAAATCTGAACGAACAGCAGGATTTCAACCACTTGTTACTGCTGCTTGAAGTGGTTATTGTTGAGGGCTAGGGTGTTGAAGAGTATCTGTTTCTCTGGTGCTAACGTCATAATGAATGTATGTGAATAGGCTCAATATACGGTTAGGGGGACACATACTGAATTGAAATCCGAGCATGCAACTTGAATTTCTGCGCAAATCTTCCATTGATCCAGCGACAATGCCCGCTTTATGAGATGACGATCAGTGTTTGCTCCAAACTCGAGTTAGGATTCATCTTAAAATGGAGTATATTACAGGACAGATAAACTTGCATGATCTGTCGGGTCTTCGTTCGAACTTTTAAAAACGTGCCGACGGTAATATACAAACATCTCATCGCTTCGAGAATATGTCAGGGAGATTCGACAACGACGGCTCTAGGGAAAAACATTTGTCATCTCGTGGCACGAATTTGTGAGCTCTATGCATCCTTTGTGGTGACCTCTGGTCTGTACCAGAAGTATAAAAGCAACCTTTGTGATGTTGGTTTTCTGGGCACCCTTCAGATTGACCCGGGGGAGCACACGGTCTTTACACAGTGAGATTCTGTTTGAAGGCGAGAGGTGGCTGCCTCATGGCAGGTCTGTCAAATGAACTGTCAGCTAGTCAGTAAATGAGGGTCTCTATTGAGCAGCGACGGCCAATACAGGGAGGCAGCATGCACTCAGGTTTGTCTGACCGTTTACATTCCTACTAAAATAGTTTTAAATGGTTGAGTATTTACTACCGTATGAGACATCTGCATCCTAGTAACATTCGCAAGTATGGACAGTTGTCTGTTATAGAATGTCTTAATCTTTGTTCATCATCAACTGATTATTTCCCCATTTAACTCACTGTATTATTTTGTTTAGTGGAATAAACGGAGACACTGAGTGGCGTGCATAAAAAAGTCCCAGTAACCTCCCCTCCTGATTCCTGGCCTTCACGTGAAACATCACAGAAGGTCACATACCTCCATTATTCTGTCTTGGATTTGAAGGCCTCCCTCCTTGTCTGCCGGTCCGTTCTCAACAATCTTGGATACAAAGATCCCTTCATTCGAAGTGCCATCATGTTCGTCCTGTGTGAGAAACCTTTATGTTAATTACTCATTATCTGATCATCTCAAATCACACACATTGATCAAATAGTAAAAAAAAAACAACCACTGAAGGTGACTATAGGTGATTTTATGCAAAAGTAAAAATGAGCATGTTCAAATAATATTAGTCATTTCCAAATGAAAACATTTCTGAGTAGGAGGCCAAAAGGCTTTTTAGTCAATCAAATGGCATGTCTTTTTCAGTGAACTCACTGAGATTGTTCTAGAAGAAAGCATTACCAACCACAATAATATGCATTGACTTCACTTGCTAAAGTGTTCTATATGCTTGAGGGGGATAACTGGCAAAGGCAATACAATTCATATAACAATTTTTAGCAAAGGTTTTTATAGAATATGGACCTTACATGGGACAAAAACTTTCATCCAAGGTTTTTGTAATAGGATCTATAGATTGATTTCTACTCCTTTCATTGACAATATTGTCAATGTGCATTCATCACATTGTGTGTGATAGATTCTGAGATCTACACACTTCCTTGATGTCTTCAATGTGTGTTCTGTATAGGTAACCTACTGAAGCTATTGGCAGGGATGTAAATTACATTAACATTCTAAATGTTTAAATACAGTGCCTTCAGAAAGTATTCAGACATTCAGTATTTTTTTAAATGTATCCAAACTTTTTTAAATGTATCCATGTTGCCATCAAACTACACACAATACCCCATAATGACAAAGCAAAAATAAGTTCTTAGAAATGTCTGACGATTTATTGAAAATACAAACTTATATATTTAATGTACAGAAGTACTTAAACCCTTTATTCAGGACTGTATAGAAGCACATTTTGGCTGCGATTACTTTGAATCTTGAATCTTGAGCATGCCAGCTTTGCCCCCCTGGATTTGGGCAGTTTCTCTTATTCTTCCTTGTAGATTCACTCAAATTCTGCCAGATTGGATAAGGAACTGAGCATCAGTGAACTGAGATCTTCAGGTCTTCCCACAGATGTTCAATGGGAATCAAGTCCAGGCTTTGAGGCATCTCCATAGCCTGATGATCCCACCACCATGCCTCTCTGTAGGGATGGTATTAGCCAGGTGATGAGCGGTACCCTTTACTGCCAGTAGTACTTCGCATTCAGGTTTACAATTTCGACTGTGGTCTCAACAGCCCAGAAAATAATTTTCCTCATGCTCCCAGAGTCCTTCAGGGCATATGTCATATGTATTTTACTCAGGAGTGGCTTACGTCCCGCCACTCTTGCTATATCATTTTTTTTATAACCTACCGCAGATATACAGTATGCCTGGACACAATGCTCAGAAGTCTAAAGAGATTTCCTTGGACTTCATGGCTTGGTTTTTGCTCAGACATGCAATGTGGAGTGTGCAACCTTGTATACTCAGGTGTATGCTTTTCTCAATCATGTACAATAGATTGTACTTGCCACAGATGAACTCAAATCAGGTTCTAGAGACATTTGTCACGGCAGGGTCTGAATACTTGTACACGATTCAGAAAAATATCTTGTACATGAGATATTTTAGGTTTTCATATTCAATATATTAGCGCACATTTCTGAAAATGTTTTCTCTTTGTCATTATGAGCAGGTCTGTGTAAATTTGTGGATTCTTTTTTATTTAATAAATAAATAAAGTCTATAGCACAACAAAATGTGGAGAAAGTGAGGGGGACTGAATACATTCTAAAGCATCAAGTATCACCCTCAGAACCCCCCCCCCCCACCCCCCACTACCACAATTAACACCACAATTCCAGGAATAAAATATACAACTTTGACCTGCTTGGTCGACCAAACAGCCGACTAGTCGATTAAATGGGGTCAGTCCAAATCTTTCATTTTAAAGACTGTGACTAGTCATGTAGTGTCTTCTGAACAGGTATCCAGAAGGTGCACAGTCGTGGTGGTATGCCAGGCGCTTGCCAGCTCTATTGTGGTCGTAAGCCGAAGAATCGTTCGCCGCCGCGGGTACAGGATCCAGCGTCATTCCTGAACTAGGGTCATAAGAAGAATCGTTCCCTGCCACGGGTACAGGATCCAGCGTGATTCCTGAACTAGGGTCATAAGAAGCAGAGCGGATTGCTGTGCTGCGTTTCGTATGACACATATCCCCGTCTACGACCATCCCAAAGCTGCTGTTACAAGACTACGATTATAATCACGAACTGGACACCACAAAGTTTAGGCGGTGGGGTGAATAGGAAGTATATGCACACTTGCGTCTACATTAAATCGGTTAATAATTGTCTTCTTCTGCAAGAATAATAGCTGTAAAATATTAAACAAGCCTTAAAACTCCCTAACCTACTTTGCGAAGTCCTGAGGATATTGTGCAGACAATTCATAATGCTTTTCCAATTACCCATTCCAACCAATCAGGGTCAAAGACACCCTGCAGCTTTTACTGCAGTCATCAACGCAGCCTGGTTAACCCAGCGATTAACCGCAGGGCTCAACAGCCCGCAGTGACTGGCGAGTGGTTACAGGTGCACATTACACAAGGCTTAATGTTTTGCTGCACACAGCCCCAGTGCCAAAATGGCTGCCAATTGACGTGTTTCCCAGGGCTGAAGAGTGCAACTGCGACCCCAAGCCCCTTAGAGGGGCTAAATGTTGAATGGGTTTGTTGGACGGATATGAGTTACTCTACGTCCATCAGTGAGGCTGTGACCCCTAAACAAAGCCACTGCCAACATGCCTCTCAGCTCTCTCTTAAAACCACATCAAACCAACCTCTCGCCTCTGCCAAGTCGTGCGACATTGTGCTATATTTTAATGGAATACTTAAAGAAATCTCAGAAGTCAAGCTGTGAACGCTGTAATTCCTTACTTCAGGTTGGCTTCCTCTTTTTTTCCAAAGCTCATCACAGTACAGTGTTTACTGTTTAGCCAACACTTTGCCCAAAATACTTCCCAGATTGCCAAGGGAATGTCACAACAGGTCTGGGTGAGGAGCTGATGCTTTGCCATGTTGTTTCCCTGGTGCCAGGGGCCAAGTGCAGACAAACGGCAGAAATGTGGCCCTCCAATGTCAATAAAAGACCACCCTTAATCACAGTAAGTGTGGCGCCCGACCCAACCCAGTCGAGGATGAAAACGCAATACATCAAAATCTGCAGGGCCTCTTTTTGTTATTTCCGTTTTAATCAATTACTTCTAGAGGAGAATCTTGGGACTTCTTGTTCAGGTCATTCAGAGTTTTAAACACACTTTAATCTAACTTCTAGCGCATCCTCTGTACTCTCTAAAGGTTAAGCTTGATGCATGGTTCTATTAAGGGATTATGAGGATACATATCTAACAGAATGGAATCGGGAAGAAAAGAAAGCAGATGTTTGGTCTTTTGGATAGTTTCCTGCTGTAAAACGTTTTACAGTAATAACCCATGGCACTACAATACAGTGCGTCATCATAGCTCTTCTTAATGAATCCTAGAAAATCTGACTGGAACACTTGGACAAACATTCTTTCCAACGAAACAGATACTGCCAACAACAATTCAGATATACGCCAGCTAACCCTGTACAAAAACAGAGACCCAATTCAGACTGCAAATTTAATCTCAAACTAGAAAAGCCAACTGTAATAAATTTGTTTTCAGCATTATCTTGAAAAGCAAATCTGACCCAATATCGGTGCTCCTACATTAATTATCATTGTGAACATGCACACTGATTCCAGTTCAGCAGTGGTATTTTAACATTAACATTCTTTCCTCTCCACACAGGACTCATTAATGATTGTTGGTAAAGACTGTGAGACTGTCTTTAATCCAGAGGCCATGAAGGGTTATCATCCCAAGAACCCATTTCACTCCTCATCTGTATTTACCATGTCATCGCAGTCACCTCAATTAAAGAGGAAAAACCTTTGGGCATGGTCAAAATCCACCATTCCAACCTCTTATAAAGTAATTATAGTTTTGATCTGACCAAATCCGCCATGCCCAACCAAATACACTAACAAAATAAACTGTGACTGATGCGGTCCGTCCACACACACAAACAAGAAACTTGCACCGTATGTTACTGAGTGAGCATGTTGGTTAAAGGGGTAAAATACCAAACGATCACTATAGCTGAAAGATGTTCTTCCTCTCTGGATGTCCATGATGACACTTGGTTGACCATCAGTATAAAGAAGCAACCGTAGGATTCCACTTGTAACCTACCGCACACGGTCGTCCTCCCACGATGTTGAAGCCCAGAGAACCGCCCTCCCGATGAAGGATTGCTGTGACGTTTTTGGACTCCCCGCCCTGTGGACAGACACGAAAAGGGCAGGAAGTCATTAACCACTCGTAAATAAGAAATATCACGGAATAAGGTAAATTATTAAACAAATGTGCCCGTTCCCTGCAGATGGAGAGGGCATGGGCTTATTTAAGCTTCAAACAACACAAAAGTAACTCAACAGCACAGAACAATCTGTATTTTAGGCATAACAAAAATAGCCCCAAGCAACTCTATAGCCAGTATACATGTAAAAGGTACAGTGTCATGTGACCAACACTGTTCGGAGCAGAGGTTAAAAATTCCCCAATTTTCACAGCTTAGTATATCACTGGTGTGGATCTCCAACATGACTCCCTGTGGCTTAGCTATCTCCAATGCCGGACATCTGGAGCACGACCTCCTTTTAAGAACCAAACATGTCTTTTTACACATTCTGCTGTGAGCATGGAACATTTAGAGTTTCATAATGCTGTTCGGTGAACGTATTAATGAAGCTAAAGCATATGTAGCAGCTTCAAAGCTAATTCCCATCTATGCTACCCATCTCGCCACAAGGCTGGGCGAAAAAGTGGACGTTTCGAAGCTAATTCCTCGTAAATCTACACATTCTGCTATCATACTGCTTACTACCTGTGAGCCTGTGTCCTGTGCACCTATTGGTAGTACCCATCTTGTTCTCTGAGAAAGAACTGTCATGTGACTGGTTCAAGCAAGGGTAGGGGCTTATTTCTCTCCTCTTCTCTTGTTTGTTACAGTACGTGTATTAATACACCAGTAGACCTCTCTGTCAATGAAGGGATGACAAGTGGAAAGCTGGGAAATAGTGCAGTCAGCTCTCTTCATTCACTTTCAAAGGGGGCCAGCCAGGGGGTGGGGCTTGAGTTGGGAATGGGAACATCATCTCAGCTGTCATCCCAGGATGGAGTATGCCATAGCATACTAAATATAAAAGCAGACATTAATGGTATGTACAGTGTCATGACTGAGCCCGGCTACCATATAGGCTAGAGGATAAGGTAATAAGTACTAGCATACGGTGTGCAGGCCACTGAAGAATGTTGACTGCTGCTGGACCAAGTCATGCAGGCACTTGTGAGCAGAGTTCCACAGTTCCACAACTATTAGCTACATTTTGCTGAAATAATATCTCATGTCTGGTAATATGAACAATACGAAAACAAAGTATTTCCCTAACTAAATCTAGGAAGTTAGGTAAGTTTGCTTATCCATTCAGCATGCTCCAGGAATGAATGGAACCCAGTATGATCTGGTACCAGCAAAATGAATATTGGTTATACACCGTACCAGTAGAAAATGAATCACAATAATTAAAACACAATGCGAAGAAAATATAATGTTAAATTTCCGCATGTCAGCTGTCTGAACACTTGCTAATTGACTTAAAACAGGATGTAGCCCCTCCCAATTGCCTTGTCAAATTGCCAAGTCTACTGAGCATGATGACAATCACCAAATGTCGTTATACTTCTTGTTTTTTAACAGATGTCTCTTTACATTAATCAAATTGCGGGTGCGTGGTGCCTATAAGGAGGGTGGGTGTGTGTGCAGGGAGTTTATCCAACATGCCCTTAGAATCTGACGTATCTTCATAAACATACTCTTTTTGCATGAAATACTATGAATGATGTATTAACTTCTACAAAGACATTAACTCTGTAAAACCCAAACCAAATGAACCGTGCCCATCGGAGGGATTAATATAGGACAAACTCCACTTCATAACATTGTTGGGTATGTACATTAGGGTTTGATACCTCGGACTGTAGGCATATTTTACTGCATTTTAGTGCAATTTTTGTGTTCTAAATATGCTCACTTTTGAAAGCTAACCAGGCCACTGGCCTTTTATTAAAACATGTACAGTGTGTCCATGTAAAATACTTGTATTTAACATATATTTGGCCCATATCTGATTTTAATTGGGGACACCTCTAAATGTTAATCTGTTAGTACAAAACCACATATAGCTAGTACTGATCTTGCTTCTCATTCACCTAACCTATTTAACATTATAACATGATGAAGGAAAAAGATCACATTCCCATTGCAGACTTAGCCAGGTTACTTCTGGTTACATCAAAAGCCACACCGTGCAGAAAAAAACTGTCTGCACATGTTTTACTATACATCTTTAATGTTTTGACAAATGTCCCTTCTCAGAAAGTGGATCTAAACCCAGCCATCAAAGGAGGTTACTGGTCTCCACTGATATGGCAGCGGCTTTGGGAGCAAATGCAACCCTGAATCTAAACTAACTGATACATTTTAGAAGCATTGATAACACACAACTTATACAAACTTATACAAAAGTAGAAAACTGAGGCTGGCTCTGACATTTCCAATGCAGCTCCAGTCTACAATTTGCCTGTTTCCAAAAGTTAATTCCACTTGTCTTTCTACTTGATACTGCCACATGTGCACTGAAGTTCACTGCCAAGCGATCCTGTTTATACTGTTTAATCGAATTTGAAGAATCTCAAGAGAAAAATATCTTAACTAACCAAATCACCCACAAAATGTTTTTGTTTTTTTCTGGCTTCCTCTTTTCCTTCATGGATAGTTTGTATAAGTATTCCATTGGATATGTTTTCCAAGGTTTAGAGATTCAAGGGGGAACAATGTTCTTTGTCCATCCCCTTCAACTGAGTTACTACAGTGCAGTACATTTCTAAGGATTATGAACATAGTACTAAATAACTATCCTGAAAATGTAGAAAATCTGAATGTTTCTGTTGAAAAGGCACGTTAATATATTTAATATATAAATGAAATACATTATAATTATCTCTAGATAAAAAGGCAATACGCCTAATACCAATCAAAACACATTAAATTAATAGTAGTAGTAAAATTACAACATCACTTTTATTAGGTAAATTATAAAATTGCTTTTCGCTAAATCTGCAAACAGAAAGCAACGAGCATCACTCAAGGGGTTACCAGATCCGCAAGGAAATAGGCCAAATTAGGAACTGCAGACGGTTTTTCAAAATGTATCGACCTAGATTTCGCTGATAATATTAAATGTTTCGAAACTGTATAATCATGAAGGAAAAACGTAAATACATCTACTTTATAATCATTCTATGTCTATGTATTTAATACAGTCCAATTGAGAAAATCCAGGTAGATTAAAAAACGGCCCCTAGATCTAGTTGTGCACAGAACACCAGTAAATGTGCCCCTCCCCCAGACTGCCAGCTGGCTGTAAGTGCAGCTGACAGACAAGTACGTATGGCAAGCTGTGGAGACGTAACTAACTTCTGACCATTACTTGCCCCGTAAGTAGGCCTATAAAACGCAATCAAAAACTAATGCAACAGTCAGTGACCGCAGGAGACTCAAAGTCTGTCTGGTCAAGGGCTTGAAACTTATAGCAGTCATCGGACCACTAAAGTGTTCCGTTGGTAAACACAAACCTATAATAAGTAACGGAACATGTAACAAAGTAGCACTCGAAGACCAGCTGTGTAATTAATGACAGTTAACACATTGAACGATGGACAACCACAAACAAATAATTATTACAAAACGTTATTATGAATACACGTTCTGTAATTTGAAACTTTCTTACCTTGCACGGAGGAGCCAGGGTCTTGGTCAGCGAGTCGATCCTTGCACTGTATTCAGTGAATTTCTTCTGGTACTTCAGTGCTGTCATTTGAAGCTCATTGTGCACAGCAGAGAGTTGAGCAATAAGAGATTTCTCTCTTTTGCTCGATTTTAAAGATTGCTTCTTGAACTCTTTGTCCAAGCTGATCATCTTCCCGTGCAATGCACTATTGTGTGCTTTCAGGGCTTTCAAACAGCAATGGGTGTCTAGTTTCTGCTCTTTGTGTGTCAGCATCAATCCACATCCATTTTCGCATATTCCGACAGGTCTGCAATCACAAGATTCGCGCATATGCGCATCCATGTCCTTCAGATTAAGCACCTCGTTGCATCCTTTATTCCTGCATTTGGCTGGCGAGTAATCGCACATCTCGGCGTGTTCTGCCAGATGTTGCAGCTTTACCACTTTTTCACAGCCTCTGGCATGATTGTCACACTTTATGTCCAGCTTCAGAATCAGATTTTTCAGAGGGAGAACGTGGTTCAGCTCTTTCGTGGAGATCCTTTGACATTTGACTGGGCAGCTGCTTTGCTGGACAACCCAAGGCAGCACACAACCAGCGCAAAAGACGTGACCACACGGAGTAGTGAGCGGGTCCTCAAGAACTTTATTACACAAGTTGCATTTAAAATCTGGGTCCACAGCCCCTTTAAACCGATCCAACTCAAATCCCATGTTTTTAAATAAATCCAAAGTTCCGCCGGGATTCCCACAGATCGAAGTAGGAGTAGTGGGTGTTTTAGCTTGTCATTGGAGGAGGGCGGACTAACTGACTACAAGCTGTCCTTACTGTCTAAACTAATTGACCAAGACTTCCTTGGGAGAAAAAAAGTGGAGGAATTCTCTACCGTACATGCCCTAAAAGCTGCGCACCAGACTGAAAAACACTCCTCAATTGCTTTGGTAATCACCACTGTAAAAACAGAACATACCAGTGTAGTACGATTGCAAATGATACCATACATACTATTGTAATTATTCATTTAAAATGTCTTTCAACAGACTCCCAATGTATTGTAGAGAATGATCCTGAATGGTCTTGATGTTTTTGTTTTACATGTATTTATTTTTAATATGAATTGTACAATTGCCCCGACAACAAATACCTATTTCACTGTGTAACAATGTGTGTAAGACGCAAGAGATGATGCTCTGAGTAGGACTTCTCATTTTGTCGGACCATGTTAACGTCTATGTGACTTTGATAGACACAGGGCTATGACTGTACGTGCCACGGGGCCTTTCGTGATTGACGCTCCGGGGTGTGATCTAGGTTGTGTGATCATCACTGTCTGCATGACATGTCACCAGGACTTGTGAGTCGTCACGCACTAACTGCTGAAGGCTTATACTACCGGACCACTTCTAAAAACAAACGTACAGAAGAACACTCAAGATCAAGTGTCACTTTTAGTGATGTTCCTGTTTCTACCGTATGTACCGTTATCAAGACGTTTATGGCCCATGCGACTGTAACCAACCCCCCTGGACACTGCAGTATGAGACACCTTGATGGAAAATCCCAGTGAGGGATTGTTCAGAATTGTGGAGAAAGCACCTCAATCAACTGCCACACAGATTCAAACTTCAGAAGCGATGTATGACGGTTTCAACTCGCACCATCTGTCGCCAAAACAATGAAAGGGGGTTGTATGGTAGAAGACCCACTGCTGAAAAAACATAAGAAATCCATAATGAGCCAACTGCTCAGAGAAATAAGACAGCCAGAGCACAGTTTGCCAAAACAAACCAGAACAGGACCTTTTCCTTCAGGGACAATTTCCTGTGGACAGATGAGACCAAATTTGAGCTATTTGTTAAAGAGCACCATCTTTATGCTTATGGAAAAAACAATGTAGACATCAAAGAAAAGAACACCTTCCCTACAGTCAAACACAGAGGAAGTTCAGTCATGAATTGGGGTTGTTTTGCGGCATCTGGTACTGGGAGCCTTGAACGTGTGCATGGCATCATGAAGTCAGGAGAATAACAAGGCACTTCAGAATGTCAAATCCCACGTGAGAAAAATTGGCCTCTGTCAAAGGTCATGGGTCTTCCAATATGACAATGACCCCAAAAACCCTTAAATGAATGGTTCAAGACAGAATGCTGGAGTTTTCTGGAGTGGCTAGCAATTTGTGCAGATATAAATTCCATTGAAAACTTGTGGAGAGACCTGTAAACAGCATTTGGGAGGCATCCTTAAAATCTCAGAGAACTGGAGCAGCTTACACAAGAATACTGGGCCAAACAGCCACTACAGAAGTGCAGGGAGCTCATATATGGTTATGAGCTTGATTCCAGTTATTTTCGCCATATGCTATGCTACCAAATGTTAAATCTAGCTTGTCAACGCCATTTCTCTGTAAATGCCATTATTCTTCATTTTGTTATTTAAAACTATTTTTTTAAAATTTTAAAACAAAGGTTTTCTAATATTAATGTGACGTAATGAATTTTGTTTAGTCAATACCAACTTAATGTTAGAGTCATTGTGAGTTATTTGAAGAAACTGCAAGAGTGGACAGTAGATTTCTGTTTCTGCACAGAGAAAAAAAACATTGCATTGAAAAGCACTTCTATTTAAACAATCACAATTTCAATTACTTTTCCGATCTGTCAGGAAGTATCACATTTATAACATGTTAATTGTTAATGAGAGTTAAGCCATGTTTGTTCATGAGACTCTATATTGTCAATTTAGTTCAAGTTTATTCATCAGACTCCATGACGTTGCTGAACTTATTCATAATAGAAAAAGGTAATGTCAATACAATAAGAAACATTTTATTGTTCGATTGAAGCCCTCTACCCAGTGAATGCTTCTCTTTCCTATGTGCTGCTGTGAATAATGAGTTTTGAATGTGCACAGCTACAGTACTGTTTGTTTGTGTTTCTTTGACCATTTTTTCTCATAATGATTTATTATTTCTTACTGTGGAATAACAGGCTCCCACTGGTAGTTTATTCTGGGGCTGATCTGTGGAGTTTCCCTGTTAGCGTCAAGCAAAAAATATTTTTTTTTTCCCAGAATGGATAAGAACAGTAAAACAAACTTAAATACCACAAAGGCCCTTTTTAAATTTATGATTTGCTGTTTTAGGGGTAGTTGCTATTTAAATTATATCAATTTTCTGGCAATAAAATCTGCCACAGCAATAGAAATACCTACAATGCTCTTATTTGTCAGGCATCACAGTCCAATAATTAAAACAACTTTACTAAAACTATTTAGAAATATACAAAAAATCTTCCTTTGACAATGGCAATATCACCTAATGATAATTCAAGAAGTACATCTTAAATTAATGAGAGAGATTCATAGCACTCGAGGCTAATCACTCTGCTTAGCAAATCTTTGCAGATGACATCTATGAATGTCCTACATGAACTGGGCTGAGGTGGCAACAGTTAGAAAATTGTATGTAGAGTCCGGGACACAGCCAGGAGGACAGAGATATTAGTTGATTCTAACTCCCCTGGTCCGGAATGCTAGTGAAGGATCTAAAAAGACTTGGGAGTGTTTGTTCTGAGTGCATATGCCAGTATCACTTCACCATACACTTACGGAGCCACTGACATGAAAAACAGCAAATGGCCAAGAGAAACATAATAGACCCCTTTTTGAGACAAAACCCACTTGATGGGTCAGCGTAGGTTAAATTATTTCATTATTATCCCACTAATTTGATCACTATTGTGATTGCCTTGGTTCATGGCCTTGGTTAATCACAACAACTCCCAGACAGTTTGAGAGAGTCGAAGATCGAGATGTATCGTCTAACGCACATCTCACAAAAGCCCTGCATCGAAATTCTTACTCGCTCATCAATGGTAGAGAAGCATTTTTAAGCGCAAATTACTGACAACAATAATAAAAGTAATAGCAGTAGAACACAGTATCAGCAATAGTATTCATGTTATGCACATATTTAACACTTACAGAGTGTCCTTGGATGTGTTTGCTTGTACGGGTGAGTACGTGTGTTAGTTTATGTGTGCCCAGTTGAACAGACTCATGGTGGTGTTCAGACAGGTCAAGTGTTCAGCAGTCTATCAGCCTCAAGACTGTAAGTACTAGACCCAAGGCCTCTGCACTCCATAATTATCATCAGGCTTCTTTAGATGTCAGAAACATAAGGGCTTTATGGGATTCTATTACAATGATTGATTGCTTTTTGGCGATTGGATTTAATGTGGCTTTGTGACTTGGTGTACTTACAAAATGTAAAATAAATACTTTCATTGATAAAATCTGGGAGGGGAATGTTGGTCTCTATACATGTGTGCGTACATTTTTACCTATGTTACACGCAATATGTCAGACAGAACTTGCCGGAGCTTGACAGAATTTGGGAGAATTATCTTGCTAGAGAGATTGGCCTGATGGTGGCGCTATAACAAGGAATTGTATGTGCAAATGTTTTAAGATTAGGCCAGTCACCCCTTGTACCTGAAGTACAATTGTGGTCCACAGGAGCACTGTTCCTTCAGTAACCCACAAGGTTTGTGATTGGATTGACTTTCCGGTATATATATACTTTAAATGCCACTCCTCTGGCATAGAATGACCAAACTGCACCAGCTGAATATGGTGTATATGGACAAAGACTGCTAAATGCATTTGTTTTCGTACCTAACAAACGGCCACATTGATATGGGCTTGGTCTGTGTAAATATAGTCAGTGGCGTCGTTAGGCCTGTGAATAGCCCCGGATCTCAAATTGACCAAAAAAATAATAATAAAACATTCCCCCTGATCTATTCACCTATAATTCCGATCGCGCATTATGATAATGTTTGCGTATAGGCCGCATGCATGCGCTTTAAAATTTTCTTCTAGCATGTACTGTACATTCAGAATCCTGTACTTTCTGTCCTGGGGGGGGGGGGGATCGTGATCCTACAAATGTTGGTATATCAGCAACATTTAGTACATACGTTGCAAACTCTCTCAAGACACAACATATGCAAGAACACTCAAGTCGACTAACAGGTTGCGCTACAATGGTCACATTTTCATATCTCTTGATCTGCTTGACTGTGATTATGTTTGGCACACAAACTCAGGGCAGTGAGTCTATATAACCCACATAATATCTAAGGCACCGCAGGTGATGGATCACTCTTGGGGAATTATTACTGTTGCTTTGCGTACCTTTATTTCACAGTAAACTAGTTTTTGTGATTATAAAAACCTTGCAAAGCATGCTGACATGGCACACTGTACTGTAGTATTGTTTTTTAGTAATTCACATTTATTAGGATCACAATCAGCCCTCTACCTAAGCAGTAGCGACACCTTCCTGGGGTGCAAACGTGGCCTCGGAAACTTGACAGTTCCCTCTATGTTTAGCAATAAAACTCGCAGACCCACTGTGTCTGTAGCTGAACTGTCAGGGAACAGTTGGTGAAACATGTCAGTGCAGGTCTCAGGGTGACCTTGGGAGTCATGCTCATTGAAGCTGCGTGGGAAGGGAGGGGTCCAAACTGGAGAGAGCCAGGCAAGGCCACACTCGTCTTCCAGGTGATGCGGATGACAGATGGTGCGATATAGCTGAACAACCACCCAGCCCCTCTCCTGTGTTATGGAAAGGAACAGCAGCACAACCGTCTCCGGCATGAAGACACGTGGCAATGGGATGGGTCAGGTTCTTGCATCACAAGTGCGGGCCTTCAAAAAAGCAACAAGGAATTTTAGCCTGCCTCACGAGCGACGTGCAGACCAGGGTATTACAGTACAGTACAGTAGAGTAAGTAATTCTACTAAGCATGGTTAATTTAGTTTCACCCTCAGAGGGCAGAGAGCAGAGATGTCGCTCACGTAACAAACCTTGGAATTGAGTAAAAAATAAAATGGTTTGAGAGGCAGAGGGAAAGGATATGGGTCAGTGTGAGACCTGAAAGACTGAGCACCATAGCGTATAGCACAACCATATGAAACATGTCCAAGTCTCAAAACAAAATCTGACCCTAATCTGTAGCCGCACTCACAGTAGCTAATTAAATCTGTACAGGCGTATTATTGTGGCAGTAGGAAATAGACTATGTATAGAAATGCAGTCTTGGGGAGCAAAAGTCAAAAATGCAGTGTGTAACGTTTTGACAACTGCTAATTCAAGGTGCTTCATACCATTTTAAAAAAAGTCTAAAAAAAGAGAAATACAAAACATTTAAGGGGGTATTTGTTGAGTCTCTTCCAATTGTTTCTATGGTGATGGCATATGAGTTAAAGCAAAAGGTTGAATGGCATTGGTGAACTAAAACACAACGCTGTTCTCTATGGAAGTGAGAGGGGATACATCTACCAGAACATTAAGGTATTATCTGTAGAATTTGATCTTCCATAGATCTTGTGTAAAGCTCTCAGCATTTTGGAAAATGGACAAACATAATGCATTACTTACAGAGGCTTCCAAGGGACAAGTGTGTAATATTAGAAACAGATGATTCCTTTAGGAAACGGACACCCAAGACTGTTCAAAACAGGATGGAGAAAATGTATCAGAAGTTCTATGCTTTTATTTTAGTTGAAGTGGCATTAAAACATTTTCTATAAGCTCTCTTCCCAGGGTAGATATATTTAATACTATGTAAGTAAACTTATTTTCACCATTTATTAAAACCTGTTAAAAACGTAGAAAACAAGTATTTTTATTAATCTATTTTTGACCCTGTAAACTGATTTAGAAACAATTCTCATTTACAATGATGACCTGGCCAAAGGCATAACAATTGCAAAACACTAAATTACACATCATTTAGACAGAGATTATTCAGGAGCATTTTAAACCACAAGTTCCTATTTTATGACATCATTCAGTAATCCTTTCCATCGATGACAGGCGTTATTAACAGTTACCCAAAATAGCCATATCATGATGATAATCGTCAACATCAGCGTTAATCGAGCAAGATTTGGGGAGGTGTAGACAAACCTGTATCACCCCCAACACCCTTACCACTACAGTCGTAATCCTCCGCACAGCAGTCTACCACAGTCTCTGGAGGATTATCGAGACATGCTGAAGTGTGTGAAAGCCATGTAGGTCAGTCTTGTTTGGAGGAACCGTTCTTTGGAAAATGTGCGAAACCTGAGGTGTGGTGACAGCAAAGCTATAGCTACAGATAAACATAGTACGTACACATGCACGCACACACACACACACAACAATCACGCTGAGAGGTGTCTGATTATGAGAGCAGTAGTAGAGCAGTGAAAGGCCTAGATGTGGCTGCAGTGATGACGACTAAACTCACTAGTGCCCCTACCCTCTAGTCTGCATCTTTCACAATCGCAGGGAGTCCTTATAGGAGTCTATATATAAGGTTTAGTATTGTTATAAGAGTGTATTTATGTACAGAGGAAGGCAAGAAGTGTTCTGTAAACATGAAAGCCAGGATTTATTGTTATATTAACAGTACTGTATGTTTACAGTACACAGCCTACTTACGTTAGAAAATAATGATGTTTGAACAGAGCAGAAAACACAACATGGTCTCTTTTGTTTTGCTTCATGTGCTACACCAACAAACACAAGCTGTGAGCTTGAAGCAGTCCTTTCCTCAACCTTGCCCTGCAGGTAGCTCTGAAGAGTGAGGGTGCAGACCACACCCTCCAGGTTAGAATGGATTCATGTTGGTCAGTGTTCTGTGCCCAGGCTGCACTTCTCTAAAGGTTCTTCCTGTGTGCTGCTTTTTCCTAATTGGCAAATGTATCTGTGGGTCCGTAAAATGCTCAGCTGTGAACCTTCAGGTGAGCATTTTCTGAATCAGGATGCATCGTTTGTGCTGACAGTTAATGTTCGACTCCCACTGATAAATCCCGTAATATTTAAATAGGTCAAATCAACTTGCCGGTTTGTCTGCGCCTTGAGTCTCGAAGCGGTATTAAGTGGCTAGGACTGAACAATGCACAGCCGGTGTAGAACCAGAGAAAACATGTTCAAAATGACTGCTCGTCTGTGGCTTTACTTAGCTAACTGCAGCACAACTTCTCTAATATTTCCATTGAGGGAGGTTAAAACAAATCCAAACAAATGTGACCCCTGACCAGTAACCTTTCAGGCATCTTATCTTCATTTCAATCTGACGCAGAGGGCGCAAGCAAAACAGGGTTTACTTCAGGTTCAACCTGTTTCCTGGTGTTTTCATTGGGCGCCTAAATGGAGTCTGTGTCACAGTCCAAGAGACACACTGTGTTCACAATCACAAGACAGACTGACGCCTGCTGCCTCCTCTGTCCCTATTTGTCCTTTCCAACGGAATGTTGGGACATGATATATAATGTTTTAAAAGGGTTTGTGAACCAAAACAGATTGATTATTTTTGCCGGACCGCGTAAGTGGAGCCCGCCTAGAAGAGCGAATGTATCTTACTGACTGACTGATGGACTGACTGACTGTCTGCCCCTTGTTGAATAGCGATGTGGTTAGAGATGTGGACTACAGAACAACAGGTCCCATGTTCATCTTCTGTCACAGTCAAAACACATTTGCCGGAGTGTGTAAGCAGAGCTGGCCTAGAAGAACAAATGTCTCTTATTGAGTGAGTGGCTGACTACCCCTTGTCAAATAGCATAGCGGTTGGAGATGTGGACTACGGGACAACAGGTCCTGTGTTTGACTCCCATCACAGTCAAAACACATAATGCCTTAGGATTTGTTCAGGACATACAAAAGCTTTGCTAGCTACAACCTTCAGTAGCCATGTAATAGGAAGCCAAAAATAAAACAGTGGATATTAGGATTTGTTCAGGATAGACAAACACATTGCTGGCTACATGATTCTCTTGTCTTTTCACCTGTATTGATAGATACTGTATCACTGTCATTCACGAATGGCTAATTAGCTGTTAAAACAGCCAGTGGCAAAAGAGGATTTGTTCAGGATAGACAAATACTTCTCTGGCTGCTGTCTTCAGTAGCTACGTTATAGGAAGCCTAAAATGAAAATGTTTACTATTATATTGCGACTATTTCTGGTGGATTTTCGAATTATATCTTAGGATTTGTTCAGGATGCTGACTACACATTCTCTCATCTTTTCACTTGACGAAAAAGTCTGTTATCGTCACCTATATTGATACAGTAGTTATTGTATCAATGTCAGTCACGAATGGCTAATAAGCTAATAAATGGCTAATGGTTAATAAAAGCCATACAGTTCATAGATACTATTTGTGGTGGAGATAAAATTAATAAGAAATGTTTCTCAGTTTAACACAATGGTTAATGGTGTCTAGCGAAATATTCAAACTTGGTGTGTTGTTAATGTGTGACAAAATTATATAATGTCAAGAGGCTATACCAGCACTCAGCACATGTAAAGCTCTGTGGTGTATTGGTTAAAGACACAGCCTTTCACATGGGTGACCTGGGTTTAAATCTCGGGAGGGCAACAGCAATCAACACTTTTTATTGTGGGCCGGCTGAACTAGGCTTGCCTGGTTTCTTGTTCTAACATGCATTTTTATTTTGATCCAAGATAGTGTCCAATCACATCAGAGCTTTAAACCTCAGATATTTGCTGAGCTAATCAGATTTAAGAAAAACGACAAAAAAAGGTGAGAATTGGGATGGCCATACAGCAATACGGCTTCGGAGGTGACCTGATAATATGTCTGAAACAACACTGATCAGAGGTCACATTTGTTAAGATGTGTTTCAACCCCCCTCACTAGAAATTGCTCCTATCAATTCTTGTTGTTCCTTGCTCTTTGGGGTGTCAGGATAGATATTGTATTTGTAAAAGCACTTTGTGACAAATTATGATGTAAAAAGGGATTAATATAATACATTTGATTGATCAACTTGTCAGTATGTTTATGGCTGTGTACATTGAATTTTTTAGTTTAGTTTTGATATATTTTGAACAGTCAGAGCTGAAGATCTGAAATGTTGGTCAACATTTCAAATGCAACCGAGTAAATATAGAACCCTTGAAAGATATCAGTGTGATGCCTGGCCTGCAGAATAATGCTTGACAGAATAATGCCTGACAGAATAATGCCTGAATCAAAACACATTAATATTAACTCTTTTGCTGTCTGTCAGAGTTGCATGAACTCTGCTTGATGCAACTCTATCGTTCTAACATGTACAGGTGTATGTGCAGTGCAGCTAACAATCAAATATTAAGAGGTCAGTGTGCAACAGGTTTTCTGCTGGGATGAGAAGGTATATAAAATGTTATTTTTTACATTGATGGTTTAACAAATTCCAGTCCAGTCCTGGGTGTTTGGGCAGAATACTTTACAAAGTAATTCCAATTTAAACAGAGCAGTATGAAGTGACTAACAGCATCAAAGCCTTGTAATCCTGTGGTTATTTAGATGGCTGGCGCGGGGCTTCCGGCATTGCTGAATACTGATGATTGATTCATTTACAGTATAACCAACAGCAGGGATACCATCACTGCATTGACAGCAATGTTAAGACAGTGAGTATGTCTATATTCAATATAAAGACAAAGAGTATGTCTATATTCAATATAAAGACAGTGAGTATGTCTATATTCAATATAAAGACAGTGAGTACGTCTATATTCAATATAAAGACAGTGAGTACGTCTATATTCAATATAAAGACAGTGAGTATGTCTATATTCAATATAAAGAGAGTGAGTATGTCTATATTCAATATAAAGACAGTGAGTATGTCTATATTCAATATAAAGCTGGTTATGACAGAAGGCCAACATTAGTCAGTAACTCTCCATCTCTTAACCAGCCTTCACCAATCGAAACACTGGATTTTCAGACCTAAACACCGTAGTTGATGTTCCAGCTGCATTTTTGATCTCCACAGAGGCTAGCACCAGTCAAGCAAGCCTCCATATTCAGGGAGCTCAGTGAGCTCGGAACAACTGGACGTATGTGTCTCAGTAATTTGTTTCATATAAAAAGTGGTCTGAATATACAATCCAAAAGGCTTTGCAAAAAATAAAACTGTAACTAAATGTCTTGTTTTCATTTTGCCTTTCAGATATGTTTGTGTCAACATGGCGACCAGAGGAATCATTGTTATTGTATAGCATGTAAATGTTTTCATCAAATTTTTATACCAATCTACTATCCACAATAAATCACGTTAACTGTGTTTATGTAACCAGGCTCATTTGATCACTTACTGAGACAGAAATAGCCCTCTATTTTACTCACAGATTTTCAAACAACAGCAGTGATCACCGTTTTCCATCTAGATGAGGCTTTTGGAACATTTAACATAATACGAATGGAATTCTATTCTAGAGGACAAGACTGTCTGTAATATGAAACATTTGTTTAGATCTACCTGAACTGTTTCCTCACCGGTCACCACAACAGCCGAATGGGTTTCGGATCAGAACATTCCCAGTACTGAATCAGACACGTTGGCATCAATGTTTCAGTGATCCAGGACAAAAACAAACAACCACATTGATTTTTCAGCTACAATCCATGACAAAACCAGGTAAAACGTTCAGTGGTGCATCATTGGGGAGAGTTTGGGGCAGGATAATTTAATACATTCTACACAGAAACAAAACAATGGTCTGACATTAGGCGTTAATCTGAAAAAAGCCTCCTCTAATTACCCATTATGAAAATAACACTGAGATCATAGTTACTGCTTCGTCCCTTGTGGGGAGCTAGAGAGTACCACTCGGAGCTACAGTACTACCCACAAGTTTGATTATTATATTTAGACTGAGTTCAAAGTGCCCTAGTTATCTGTATTGTGTGGCAGATACGTACTGTATAATGATTGTGTTGTTTAAACAGAACATACAGTGCACAGTGCTCTGGATATCAAGACTCCCCTTAAAGGCCCGGTGCAGTAAAAAATTTGCTTTTCCAATTTCCACACTTCAATTTTGTTTTCGTAAAAATGATAATACCCTTTGTGTGTAAAATCTGTTTAAAAATGCCTGGAATTTTACCTTGTTTGACTGTGATGGCTCATTTAGCTAATTGCATAACAAGACTGATTCTTTTATAAAAGATCAACCCTTCAGCCAATTAGGTCTGCGTACACGAACCAGTATTCGAGCTGCCACACAATTCGAATCAACATTTTAATACTCTATTATTTATACTATATATATATATATATATATATATATATATATATACATATATATATAAAACACACACATTGATTTATTACACAGAGTGATTATGCAAAAACCACATAAAAATAACTGAGAGTTTACTGTATCCAGGTGCCCTCCCTTGATAACCTATGTACTCCAAAGGCACGAGGCCTAGGTATCAGAGATATTGAATTCAAAATGGAAGAAATGGGTTGTCCATTCCTTCCACAGAGGCCCTGAAAATTGGAGAGGTGGTTACTGAATCGTATCATCCAAGGCAGAATCTTCTTTCAATAGCGTGACAAGAGGCAAATACCTACCCTGCATCCCTGAAGCTCACAGCCTTCTCCTTCCAAAGCTCTGGCTGCTGGACCAGATGGGTTTAAAGATAATGTCTTTGCTCATACAGAGGATGTGTATAACAGCAGCAAATACTACAGCTCAGGGTTAAAATGCATGCTGTCCTTGTCCTAAAAAAGGCCTTCATTGGTAGTGATTTAAATAACTTAGAAGACACACAAAGAATTATGTTTTGGGTAATGATGTGGAGAATGAGTTATTTGATATCAGTCTAGAAACACTATTAAACAAGTTTCAAATGATGGGTTTAAAGAGAATCCTCTATAGTGTGTTGGTATGAACTAAGTATTTACACAAATTAGAAATTGTTGTGAAAATGTCCCTGTTAGGAAGAAGCAAAAATATTTGCCACGAGGCAGGGCCTGCATCTGAAACTGATTGGATATGACTTTTACCATTTCTCGTTTTAGCCGGTAAACAAACACATGCTTAATAACAGACCTCATTGGGGACACACATCAGCGACTTCATTCCAGAGATGAGAACAGGAACGAGAATCAGTTTGTGTATGAAGATGTCGAGATTAGATCTCAATTCTATTAATCTGTTCTTGACACATTTTCAAACCACGACATTAACAAACCTTCCCTTTGTGCCAGACGTGT
>JACXGI010002200.1:29364-77050 GCA_016801175.1 Esox masquinongy
TGGGTACCCAACACTGGATTCCTGTGAACTCTCCACAGGAGGCTGTGCTGCTGTCACAGCGTTGGGTACCCAACACTGGATTCCTGTGAACTCTCCACAGGAGGCTGTGCTGCTGTCACAGCGTTGGGTACCCAACACTGGATTCCTGTGAACTCTCCACAGGAGGCTGTGCTGCTGTCACAGCGTTGGGTACCCAACAATGGATTCCTGTTAACTCTCCACAGGAGGCTGTGCTGCTGTCACAGCGTTGGGTACCCAACACTGGATTCCTGTGAACTCTCCACAGGAGGCTGTGCTGCTGTCACATTGCTCTTCCCTCAGTGAGACACAATCAGTATGGCCTTGCATGATGTCTTTTTGTCTTTTTATTATTATTCTATTTGATTTTTAACAAAGCATGGCTATTACAGGTGGCTATTACAGGTCATGGGATTTTTATTTCACTCCTAGACTTCTCTTAACCCTTCCCTTTGTGTTTCTCTCAACCAACCCCAAACACTGTTTCTCTCAACATTCCCTACATATTGGTTTTCTAAACCAAACCCACATACTCTTTTACACAAATTGTTACACACATTTGTAAACATTGGAATATAATTTAATTTTGAATAATACTTTGTTTTGAATATTAATGGAATTGGTAATGTACATGAAAACTATTTTCTAAGCTGTTTTGTATCCTACATCTGTCAATTTTTGTTCCTCAAAATAAAATGGTATATATTATTTAATTTTATGCAATCATTTTCTTGCCAATGTTAGTCTTTAATATAGGCCTGATGGTAAAACTCTATCTTTTCCCTTCCACTTGCCCTGACCGTTTCTGTAGCAACACTGCAATCAATTGGTTGTGGTGGCATGTGTGAAATAAGTCCACCTTTACTATCTGAAATATATGAATCTCACAAATGCACACAGAAAAGTGCATGGATTTTGCTTGTTGATCTAGTCCCATTGAGGGATGAAAACCAGGCCTGCAACATAGTAAAACTTAGATATTCTTTTTTTCAATTCAGAGCTCTGGTTTCTCTAGTTAGTGATAAGGGGCACCTCAGGTTTTTGAAATTTGCAAATGGATGAACTCTATTGTTTATACTCGAATGCATGTTTTTTTCTGATAGTGAGTTAACACATTTACTGTGAGTTCATGCATTCCAATTATTGTGCGTAGTTCTGTTTCTGATTAAAGGGATAGTTCACACCAATTACATAACTGTGCATTGATGTCCTTAATTTATGGACAAACTATGACAGGAATACCTGCTTTGGTTTAGTATCCCTGGCATTGTTTCTAAATAGTAGCATTTTAGCATTTGTAACAGAAATCTCATTTAAATCCAGAGTCGCATATTAGCATTTGTCCCACATCATAACCAAATAATAAATATTTAAAATGTGTTGTGAAGGTCAACACAGGGCCTTTAAAGCCTTTCATTGTGCATGTTACAATACTTAGGTGTTTCAAAATTGTACTGATGGGTTTTTATAGCATACTGTTCAGGTTTATTGCTGGGTTACTGTATTTGAATTACAACCCTGTTTCTAAAAATGTTGGAATGCTGCATAAAATGTAAATAAAAATGCAAAATGCAATGATGTGCAAATCATTTAAACCCTTTCAAATTCAAAATAGTACAAAGACAACATCTCAAATCTTGAAACTGAGAAATGTTATTGTTTCTTGAAAAATATATTTGAATTTGATGCCAGTAACATGTTTCAAAAAATCTGGGACAGGGGCAACAAAAGACTGGAAATGTTGTGTAAAGCTAAAAAACTAAACCTGTTTTTATTTGCATTTTAAGCAGCGTCCCAACTTTTTGGAAATGGGGTTGTACTTGTGTTTAAAAAATAGTCATTATGAACTGTATCACTGTCTTTAGCAAAAATTTGTATTGTACAGATTTTTTTTTCTAATAGATTAATCACAGTCCAAATTGTAGTTGTGAGGTTCTATTGTTCCGTTTTGTTTTGCCGTTGTCCCTGAATGTAGCCTGTTCTTTTTGGTTTTGTCCTCCGTGCTTGAATGTACCTTGTCCTTCTGTCGTTATTGTTTTCACCTGTGTCTTGTTATCTCCTTATTTAGCCTGCCCAGTTCTGTTCAGTTATTGTGTGTCTTTCCTGCTATTGTTTTGTGCTGCCAGCCAGCCAGCCAGCCAGCCAGCCAGCCAGCCATTTGTTGTTTTCTTGCCAGTCCTAGATTTTTTAATTAAAGCCATTGTTGTCTGTTTACTCAGAGCCTGGTGTCCTGCTTACCCCAAAACGTGACAGAATGACTCAACCCAAAATGGACTCGTCAGAGTTACCAAGAGAGGGCCAAGAGAGGCGTCTCAATGAGCTGGCCCCGCTCGTCCTCAGGGCCATAGCCTCCCACCATGGAGCTGCCAGCTGGCCCTATCGGTCCTCTGCCCCGTAGGCCTCCCCAAACAGTTTTTCGGGGGAATCTATGGGGGCAACCGGAGAGGGCTGAGGAAGTGCCCCGGTGAAGCCCGGCAGCACCCCGGAGCCTCCCGTGTCGGCCCCGCACCGGCGCCCCTGCCTCGCCGGTAGTCTATAGTACAGAACTGTAGCTCCTTTGTTGCTACAGGTGTTTTAGAGGAGTTGCCACTTGAAAAGCCTCGGTGTCAACGTCCATTGGACGTCTGCAGGATTTCCTCTCCTGGACGCGTTGTTGGGAGGAACACCGTGCATCAGGGCTGTTGATGTCCTAAACAGGCTGAAACCACAGGAGAAGGATAGCTTTGACAGAACCCAATGTTTTACAGAGTAGTGTAGTCACTTAGCCCCACACTCAATCCCTCTTGTACAAATCCGCTACAATCCGTTGCCATGGATGGCCTTTATGATGTAACAACACAGAACCATATGGCGTAGTCGCCGAACCATGGCATCTGCGGTGGATGGCAAACTGCTCAGGCTTCAGATGTTTTGTGAAAGGATGCAAATGATAAAATGAGGCAAATTAAGAGATGGAAGAGGTTTTCTTATATCCACGTATCGAGTCATTACATGTGATTATTTAGAGAGGGAGAATGGGGGGGGTACATTACATTTGTGTTACTATGAAGCAAATGGAAGAGGTGTGCTTGTAACTAACCATGATAAAGTACATAGTCTTACCTTTTTGAAATGTCTGAATACTGTACTTTACTCTTTGTCACCATCCGTATCTCCCACTACTGTTGTCTATTTTTGCTGAATTGGTATAATTTCCATCCATTACTGACTTTTGGGGATATGGAGATGAATTTAATTGTCCTCCTGTCATGTGAAATGCCACCAAACAATAAGTTATCAGAAATATTCTTTACATATAAAGGGGTATGTATCAATAATGATGCATTAGCATTCAAGTTTTCAATGAATTTCATATTCTGTATGCAAACAAAGAAGATTAAAATCTCATTTTTATTCAGAGCTAGTGATGCCAGAACACTTTGATTGTGATTTTCCAATGGTCTTTTAGGTGTGTGGCCTCACTCCTGTGGAAATGTGTACGGCTTTAATTCTGAACATTCATAACTTGTCCAGAATTAAATTCATAACTGGGCCTAAAAGCCTACTGTACATTCACAATAAGCTCATTGTCATAAGCTGCTTATATAATTGTATATATATTTTTTTTACTTGACTTGAATACTTATTCCACATTCCACATCCATGTGGGATTACATGCCTACTGTGTTGCATCACATTTATATACACAACCGTTCAAGAGTTTAGGGTCACTTAGAAATGTCCTTGTTTTTGAAAGAAAAGCCATTTTTGTCCATTAAAATAACATCCAATTGATCAGAAATACAGTGTAGACATTGTTAATGATGTAAATGACTATTGTAGCTGGAAATGGCTGATTCTCAGTGGAATATCTACAGAGGCATACAGAGGCCTATTAGAAGAAGTACTTTGAGACATTTGAGACAAAATATATGCCCACTTTGAATTTGATGCCCGAAATACTGCTCCGGAAAAAATTAAGAGACCACTCCACCTTTTTCTTTCCTTTCCAAAAAAGTTGAAAAGGAAAGTGCATCTACCCCAGATGCTCATCTGAATGGTTCATGCATGGACGAAATGACTCTACCTCATTCTGCAGACTTGTTTGTTGGGCGCAGGTGAGTAGTAAATAAGTGGTGAATCTGATGACAAGAAGTAGGATGATATTCACTCTCAAGATATTCAAATGTAGTTTAATACACCTTTCATATTTATGTGAAAGTGTTTCTTTTTCAATGTTATTACAATGAATCGTGTCAATCGCGGCTAGTGTGGCTAAGGCCAGACATGGCGCAACATTACACGTGGCTTAATGCTTGAATATATTTGTGACAAGTTTTGTCGTTTTCTCACTAATATTATAAACATTGTTGTGTTTCCAAGCATGTAGTTTTCTAATCCAAAACACAATTTGTCACAATCTAGTTAAAGTGATTGCTATTAGCTGCAGTTAAATATTGATATTGCGGTGTGTAGAGGTTTAACATTTCTGTGTGGATGTGACCTAGCTATGTACAGTATGTCTCTGGCCAAACGTTACCGGTATAGTTAGCCTACACTGTTGTCATCTAGCAGATATCATTGTAGTTATTATTCTCAGTGTAAATAGATTGTTCATTGCTTAAAATAAAATCTGCATTAGAATTATAAACATTTGTTCATAATTATTTAATATAAAAAATGTATATGAACAAATTAATTTGTCTGTTGTATTGTGAATATTGTTTGAATAATGTTTGAATTTACAATGTACTGTTGGTAAATTTTATACTGTATGTGTCATGCAGATTTTAAATCACCACCTATGATTTCATGTAGGATTTATTTATCATATTTAGTTGATGTTGAGTAATCATTATATCTGAATAATTTGCAATCACGTAGTGTGTTATAGTATTCTGGTATTGTGACCAAAATCTCACAAGTATTACAAACTACAGTATAGAGCTAATATGAAGCCAGTAAAATAATATCACTATTTGGCCATTCATGTTGTTACAAAGTTACAACTAAGATAATCTGTCCTATTTATAAATTAGAAGGATGCCACTCGTTATTGTGTTCTAGCCCCCCCCCCCCCCCCCCCCCCCCACCCCACCCCCAAAATCCTGGACATGCTACTGGCATGCTATCAGACCTGTCCCCTGTTGAAAACATTTGGCGCAATATGAAATGAGAAATATGACAAAGGAAACCCTGAACTGCTAAGCAGTTACAATTCTATATCAATCACAAATAGGAAATAATTTCACTTTCAAAACTACAGCAAATGGTCTCAGTTCCCAAACGTTTACAGAGTATCGATAAAAGAAGAAGTGATGCAACACAATAATAAACATGCCCCTGTCCCAACTTTTTTGAAACGTGTTGCTGGCATCAATTTCAAAATGGGCATGTATTTTTCCAAGAACAATAACATTTCTCAGTTTCAAAATTTGATATATGGTCTTTTTACTATTTTCTATTAATTATAGGGATAAATGATTTGAACATCATTGCATTCTGTTTTTATTTGCATTTTACACAGTGGAAAACGGGGTTTGAATTGCAAAAGGGTTTTCTAATGATCAATTAGCGTTTTAAAATGATAAACTTGGATAAGCAAACACAACGTGCCATTGGATCACCGGACTGAGGGTTGCTGATAATGAGCCTTTGTACGCCTGTGTAGGTATTCCACAACAAATCTGCTGTTTGCTACAATAATCATTTACAACATTAACAATGTGTACACTGTATTTCTCATCAATTTGATGTTATTTCAGTGGACAAATTGGACAAATGCTAGATTTTTTGAAAACAAGGACATTTCTAAGTGACCCCTTACTTTTGAATGCTAGTGTGTATAAAATAATGTTCACTAAATTATAAATGTCTTTGCTGAATTATGCCGCATGGATGATTCCCCAGTAAAACCTGAAGATTATTGAAAGATCATGCAGTCAATAAACATATTTTTCGCTGTGTCCAACAAAAAATACAATTATGCAAAATGATTATGAAAAGTTTGAGGCATTACTTAAATGCCTTAGAATCACTTGCAACAAAAATGTATTTCCCTATAGAGATGTCTGTTCACCTCAATCTTTTCTATCTCTATAGAAATAATCTCAAGGGGCATCAGCAAAGCATGAATCAGTGACTTTATTGTATTAGTTTTGGGACACACAATAATATATCGCCCCTGAATGCGTAAAGGCCCCCATAATTAGTTTTTGATATTTGCCAATTTAATGTTGTAGGATTTTATACTTCCTACTTCATTCTGCTTGTTCTTGCTAAAATCAGGAATCCCAGAGTCCAACACTTTCTGGATTTCTCCCAGCATTAACTGAACAAGGCCTCTGTTGTGTACCACTGGACAATGAAGTGTAAAAACAGCAAAAAGCCAATCAGTAGAGCAATGTAAGATATTTCAAACACACAAAGGCTTCTCAACCATTTCTTGTATTGCATATAATTTTTTACAAAGAAATGTAATTATAATCACTACATGGTCAGTGTATAGACACTATTGGAACTTGCGGCCGAGCAAAACCGAAGCTTCTAGTTATCCTATAGTGTATATGACCCTCAAACCTGAATACACTAAATCACTGGAATACCCTGCTGTGCTGAGTCCATGGTATGCTGGCAGCTTTTCAAGCGAGGAGACTTCCACATAGAGGATGATTCATGAAGAGTGCAGCTTCACATATTCCCTTTCGTGCATGAGAGCATTCTATCAGGAGGGGGAGGCTGTTGTCGAGAGCCACTTGAGCGTCTGCCAGACCAGTCCCAGGTTTTCCTAGCTAACCAGGCTGGTGAGAGAACTAAACCTCTGACCCAACAGTTTGTAAACTATCCCAACCACACGTGTGGAGTTTAACAGCGGGCCCAGAAATGGTGGCCGTGTCATGTGCAAAATGCTAAACCCATGGGTGAGGGATAATGAAAAGGCTGGCATACAGGGTTCAGAGTAAAATACAACTATCCCACACAAGTCTTCTCTGGGAGAAATAGACAAACCGTCAACGCATGAAGTACGCCGGCTGCGCTTCCTCCCTTAGTTCTCTGACTACGGTTTATTACTTTTCCACCATGGAGCAGTATGATATCGCTGGGCTGTCAGAGGTCTTTGTAGCATGACATGTGTGTTCCATTACGGCCCATTTCAACCATTTCTCCAGAACTTGTGGCTTCACAGTCTGCTTCAGATGAGGATTAGGCCCTCCTGAAATTGATTTATCTCTGCACCATAACTGTTTATTAAATATAATTGACCATCAAAGTTGTCAGAAAAAAAAAAGAAAAAAAAAAAATAGAACCATACACGCTAACCACAAAAAGGAGAGTAAAAAAAGTCATTTATCAAAATAAAATAAAATCTCAGTTCGAGGTACTGAGAAAAAGAAGTAAGTATCATATTTCAGCCACAATCGCCAGCCCCAGTGGGCTGTATTACGTTGAGCGAAAGTAATAAAGTTAGATTGTTTCCTAATGTTTGTTACACACAGACTGAAAATCCAGATCTTTTAAATTTACACTATGCTGAATGTTAATACAGCTTTATTGTAAACCTTTCACAGATTATCTTTTAATATGACTACCAGTAAGAAATAAAATATGTCTCTCTCATCATTTATTTCATGTGAGGTATATTCTAGTCATCCAGTAGGCGCTAACTTTGAGAAACTCTGGCCTGTCGGACATCAGACATATCACAAACCAGGCGTGTCAACCCCAGGGTGGTCTGATCATCTATTTATGTGTCTAACAGACGAGTGCCTGGAATCTTTTAAACACCATACTCATGCCAGGCACTCCAGAAAGGGACTTGTTTTTTTTTTCAGTTTGTGGCGTCAGTTCGCATAGTTTCAAGACAGCTCCTCCATTTTAATACAGCACAGGCGTGATCTACTGCAATGGAGATTTTTGTGTGTGTTTATAAATCTGAGTGATAGAGGACCCCAAAAATTGCTGTGATGTTTTTTTGTTTTTTTTTGATGTGGCAAAACAAATGCCCGCCGTTGGAAATGTGCTGACACGTTATTCATAGTCACGTACACCAGATCCGATTGGTACGTCTAAATTGCAAGGCTAACAAATATGTGTTTAGGTATTAAAACGGATCATCCAAATCCATGGTGTTCGTCATCTGCCATGACATTCTGATGTTGATGGTACACAGTATCCTGCAGCTGGTGTTGACACAGTAGCAGAGTGAACTGTAATGATCTGTGTCACTCATGAAGGCTTCCCATACGACTGTTAGCGCAAGCAATTTCTCAGAACCCTGACTCTCAATCATCTAGAACATCTGGAACTACTATGGAATACATAACCAAGAGGAAGGGGAGAATCTCATCGCGACACGAAGGAGACAGCTTGGGGGGGGGGGGGTTGGAGAGCTACGGACAGAGAGGGAGAGAAACTGAATTGGAATGTAAACAGTCTGAAAAGATGTGTCAATACAGCACTGTGTTGTCCTGTGGAGATCTGGTCAAGAGGTCCAGACCCCCACTGATGGTTGTTATATTATGTGGAAATGGAAGCGGTCCTCTTGAGGGCACATTCTTGTTCTCCTGTTGCCTTCTTACAGTGCCTCAATGTGACATCTGAGGGATCTCATGATGCCTCTCTCTCACTCTGTGACCTAATGTCTCCCATGCTGCTGGGTTTGTAGATTATGTATACTCTGATCAAACAGAGCATTCCTCTATGTAAAGCCCTCACAGCGGGCCAGAGACACTCTGAAGGAAAAGCCAGCATGAAGAAACAACTTAGAGACAATTAACAAGATACACTAACTGATAAGTAAGACACATTCACTTTGATGTGATGTTTTCATATTTCATGTTCTAAAATGACAAGTTCATGCAGCTGTTGGTATAAAAAATTTAATTTGATTCACGGGAAACAGGATGTTACCAAACTACAGAACAAGATAAGAATGGGGTTTGTGGGGTTGCGGGTTTGATTCAATTGCTTGGGGTGGGGGGGAGCTAATGTGAGAGAAAAATTGCTAATGTGGCTAATTTGATAGAATAAAGGTATTCCTTACTCTGTGATATGCCTTGATTTTTAATCTCATTTAAATTTTTTTTTTTTTATTATTATATTCTAAATTGTTCTTCTGTTGTAGTTTTAGGAATATTTCCTTTATCATTAGAGAGGTGCTTAAAGAGCCAACACTTGCCCAGAATCATGAAAAAGTAATAATAATAATAATAATAAATAAAATAAATAATAATAAAGAAATGTCATTTTTCTCAACATTACTGTACATAATGCTTGGAGGAAACATTCCAACCTCTATCAGCAATGACTCGTCCTAAATAACGTGACAGTTACATTTTTAGACAAGATTCGTCCAACAGATATTATTACGCTAAACTATACAGTATATACAGCTCCGGAAAAAATTAAGAGACCACTGCACCTTTTTCTTTCCTTTCCAAAAAAGTTGAAAAGGAAGGTTTTGTGGTAGGAACAGAAGGGTTAAAATTAAGATACCACTGCAAATTGAACACTTCTGTTCCTCACTCAAAACTTTCCTTTTCAACTTTTTTGGAAAGGAAAGAAAAAGGTGCAGTGGTCTCTTAATTTTTTCTGGAGCTGTGTGTTCCTTTGAATACAAAATCGAAAAGAAAGACTGCACTTTCTGTTCATGTAAACCACCTGCATTCATGTGTACGTAACTGATACAGGGATAGTATATTTGACTTATGAGAGGACTGGTTTTAGCATCTAGCCAAGGAAGATGAAGACAAGCTGGTCAGAGGAATCTGTGGTCGCTCTTGAATCAGTGGCTGCTCCAGTCAGGAATGCAGTGCCAACATTATCACAGGGCCTTATCATATCAAGCATTTGAAGAACATCAGCACTCGCTTGTTCTAAGCCCAAAAATCTGACTGTTTATCTTCCCTGACTGCACGGTATTGTCCTCCCACACGCAGGCAAGGAAAGATGCATGCGGGACAATTTGGGCACGTCTACTCATGCAGACTGAAGGCTGCTCGTCAGGCTGGGAGATCGTAGAGACAATCAGGTCCTAACCTGAGAGATGGAAACATCAGTCAGGTCCTGACCTGCCTAATTGGCTCTATTTGGTAAAGACAGGTGTCAATGATCATATACTAGACGAGGAAGAAAGTTCTATGAACTTCACCAAATGTACATCAGCTTGGTCTAAACTTCGTCCTGAATGTGGACCTGAAGAAACCTCAAGCTCAAGTCAGAGTCCGTTTTCACTTGCTAAGTTGATTTACAGACTCAGATGTGATGGACATTAGCTATCATTCAAGTGAGCACCTGATTGAAGTTAAGTTAACGACTTGCAAGGAATTGAACCGATTTGCCAATATTCCCTCAGTTTAGCACTGGTGTGTTGCCATGGCAAAGGCATGGAACATCGTGGGCAATTTAGGCATGACAACTGTACAGTCATGTTGAGTCACTATGGAGTAAAAGCAAGAGTGGAAGGTATAACAACACAATCTTCACTTGTCATCCATGAGTACTGGAATAAACTTTAAATTGTACTAACCGGTCTTTTGGGGATTCCCTCCAAGTGAATTTCGTAAGGGATGTTTACTTCCCATTCTCACTTTGACAATCAGAATTGAGCCTTACTGTTGAGTTACCTTCATTTCAGACTAGATTTCTGGCATAGCACCTACTAAATGATATCAGCAACGGCTTTCCGTTGAATGGCATAAATGTAACTCTACACATTTACATAATGGTGTTTTTAAACTAAACTATTTTGACGTCTAGTACGTTTATATAGGTTTTTGTCATATATTAGTATTGACTGTGATTACGGAGCAGTTTCATGCAGATGAGAGTGACAAACTAATAAGGACATTTAGGAAACTTAAGATACACAAACACTGGAAATTCTGCCACAGAACAACCATTACTGAGTTTCTAATTTTCCTTTTCAATTAATTTTTTCCCCTCACTTTTGATTTTTTTAAAAGGGGAAAATGATGTTATAGGGCACATAAAACTAACTTTTTGCTCATGTTTTCATTTACTGAATGAAAATACTTTTTTACTGAAAGTACTTTTAAACTAACAGCAATTTTAACCGATTTGTCAAATAAACAGTTATTAACCGAAAATTTGTCCATGGTCTTGGCCACGTCCACTCCAGCCAACAACTTAAATTATGAGATTTTGATGGATATGAACTATATTATTTGCATTTGTCAAATGTCAGCCAACATTGTTCATCATAATGTCACCAGAATAAGGCCACGCGTAATATTTACTGGAAAGGGGCAAGCTCATCACTGTGCACTTTTACCACACTTTGAATTAATTCCAATTTATTTAATCTCTAGTCTAATAAACTGCATATGCTTTCATCATTCAAAGTGTGAAGATAATGCAACATATTCATAAAGATTCCTCAAAGTAAATTTTTTCATGACTTTTGTTTCCCACCATGTGTAAAAAAAAACTTTTCTCTACATTTTTTACAACACTGTTTCCAAATAAATCGGGATGCTGCGTAAAATGCAAATAAAAACAGAATGCAATGATATGCAAATCATTTAAACCCCATATTCAATAGAAAATAGAACAACTACAACATATCAAATGTTGAAACTGAGACATTTGATTGTTTTTGGAAAAATACATGCCCATTTTGAATTTGATGCCAGCAACACATTTCCAAAAAAGTTGGGACAGGGGCATGTTTACCACTGTGTTGCATGACTTCTTATTTTAACAATAAGCGTTTGGGGACTGAGAAGACCAGTTGCTGTAGTTTGAAGTGAAATGTTTCCCATTCTTGCTTGATATAGGATTTCAGCTGCTCAACAGTTCGGGGTCGCCTTTGTTGCATTTTTCATTTCATAATGCGCCAAATGTTTTCAATAGGTGACAGGTCTGGACTGCAGGCAGGCCAATTTAGCACCCAGACTCTTTTACTACGGCACAATGCTGTTGTAATATGTGCAGAATATGGTTTGGCATTGTCTTGCTGAAATAAGGAAGGCCTTCCCTGAAAAAGATGTAATCTGGATGGCAGCATACACTGCTCCAAAACCTGTATATATTGTTCGGCATTAATGGTGCCTTCAAAGATGTGCAAGTCACCCATGCCATGTGCACTAATGCACCCCTGTACCATCACGGATGCAGGCTTTTGAACTGTGTGCTGATGACAAGCCAGATGGTCCCTCTCTTCTTTACCCCGGGGGATGTGGTGTCCATGATTCTCAAGAAGATTTTCAAATTTTGATTTGTCAGACCACAGGACAGTTTTCCACTTCACCTCAGCCCATGAGCTTGGGCCCAGAAAAGGCATCAGCATTTTTGGATTTGTTTGTGGTTTCTTCTTTGCTTTGGATCGTAAGGGTTTTAACTAGCATTTGTGGCTGCAGCAACGAACTGTGTTCACCGACAATAGTTTTCGGAAGTGTTCTTGAGCCAATGCAGTGATTTCCACTACAGAATTGTGTCTGTTATTAATGCAGTGCCGTCTGAGGTCCTGAAGATCACGGCCATCCAATATTAGTTTTCGTCCTTGTCCCTTGTGTACAGAGATTTCTCCGGATTCTCTGACTCTTTTAATAATATTATGTACCGTAGATGATAAAAAATTTTACATTGAGAAACGTTATTCTTAAATTGTTGCACTATTCGCCTGCACAGTCTTTCACAGAGTGGTGAACCCCTCCCCATCTTTGCTTCTGTAAGATTCATCCTCTCTGGGATAATCTTTTTATACCCAATCATGTTACTGAGGTGTTGCCTAATTAACCTAATTAGATGTTCCACCAGGTTTTTTTTATCATTACACAACTTTTCCAGTCTTTTGTTGCCCCTTGTCCCAGCTTTTTTGAAACAAGCTGCTGGCTTGAAATTCAAAGTGGGCTTATATTTTTCAAGAAACAATAACATTTCTCAGTTTCAACATTTGATATGTTGTCTTTGTACTATTTTCTACTGAATTTAGGTTTTAAATGATTTTCGCATTATTGCATTTTGTTTTTCTTCACATTTTACACAGTGTCCCAACTTTTTTGGAAACAGGGTTGTAAATGGAACCAACATATCCGTGACTTTTAATACCTGAGTCAGGTAATGCATTCACAGTTCATTAGTAGTGCAAATACAATACTTTAGTTAATATGTTATATGCAATACCTTCAACACCACTGTCCTATTTGTGCTTGAAACTTGGGTGATTGATGTATCTTTCCAGGGAGCTTTAGTCCTAAACCCCAGAAATATGTAAACAATTTCTACTGTACCTCTGGTTAACTTGCCTATGGGGAAAGTGAATGGTTAAGAATAAGAGGTTTTGGGCTATGCACTGAAAAAAAGATATGAGGTTAACACAGACTTAGGAGGTCTTTGGAAGACTCGAAGCCCAAGGCAAAAAAAAAGTAACTTGGACTTATCTTGTCTGAATTACTTAGTTTTGTCTTTTTCAATCCCAGAGCATGTGAGTGGGCGAGTGTGGAGTAAGGAGTGGAGTTAATTAGGCTGGAGCAGTCGAAGCAGTTAAAAAAGGGTGTTGTCCTTCTTTCCCACTCTAGTATAATTTCTGTACTGCTTAGCCACAAGCCACTATTCTACTAATTAGTCGGACATATCTGTTTAGCCTACCCTACCCACAGTAGCCTATATACAGGATAAAGGATATTCTCCTTTCTAACATCAACAGGATATCTAGTTATTTAAAGAACTTGACATGTATTCGAGAAATATTCAGTTATGTAATTAAGCTTTCACATGTATTTTATTATTTACTAAGCTTGTTTGTTCTTGCATCTGTACCCAAACCACCCTGGCTACTATATAGTATTATTCCTATTATTATCATTATTTTTGTGGTGTTGGAAAATCGTTTTTAATGCCCTCATTCTATGCTGTCAGAGCTTTAAGCCACTCAGCCTAGTTGATGCAATACTACAGACAAGAGTATTTTTTCTTAAACCAGTCTGGAGTTCTGAAATTTCCATTATATAAAAAGGGGATAAATCCTGACTGCTGATGGCTGAAAGCTGAGGTATACTGTTCTAATTGTTTTATAATAGCAACAAGACCTTTGGATTTGTGTTTTTTTTTTTTTCTTATTAAACCTTTTTAAATAGACACTTTTATAAAGGAATAAATTGCTTGTTCTATGCAAATTTAGTTCATCACTATCATACAATATTTTCTTAGCATTTGCCAATACCAATACGTGCCAAATGGAAGAGATTGTTTGTCATTTTGATTTACCCAGTTTATCAATAATTATTTACCATTCAAATGAATGATTACTATGTTTCACCCCAAAACAATTCAATGAGTATCGTTTTGGTATTGCGTAGTAACGATATTAAAAGAAAAATGCTGGTATTGTGACAGCAATACAATATTTGCTAAATATGTCCACACCCCCATTGCTTTTGATCAGGCTGATGCAATCTTTCAAATGTCCTCTATCACCTTGTCACATCTAACAGTCCAAAGACCCCCCCCACGGTGATGTGATGTGCTGCCCAGAGTTGGACAACAGTGCATCTGCTTCCTGTGTCAGACCCTTTAGCCTCACAGAGCAACAGCTGTTCTTGTTCAGTGTCAGCAAGTACAATTCCCAATATATTCTATCAGGGCTATATTTCCCCTGCCCCACATCTCCCCAGAGACATACCAGCCAGCTACCTCAAACATTCTGCAGGGATGGACCTCTCACATCGTTAGTCAAACATCACAGGGGGAAAAAGTAAAGTCGCACTGAGGCAAGTCTTCACTACTTAAAATTCAAACAAGGTCAAAGCAACGAGTGTAGGACGAGGGAAGGCTACAGCTATATGACATATTGCTCCATCTGTATTTGTTGCCACATTATTGTAATTTCAAAAGAGACACCCAAAGGCTTTTCCCAAAATAGCTATATTCTAAGGTTAATCTGACCTAACACAACACGCCACCGGCCTGTCCAGCTGAGTCATACCCTGAAAGGCAGAAAAAAGGGATATAAATTAACTTGAGGTAAATGTTCTAAAATCTTTCCCGACTTCACTTAAGGGGTTTCTGCTCTTGATGATTCACTCTGTCACGCTAACCAGTCTCAGAGGTAAGGCTCAATGCAGCGAGCACCCTGCTGTTATCTCTCAAAGACCACCAGGGCCAGTGTCCTCACTGACAGCCTGGCCTCGGGCCATACCAGAGACAACCCCACCAGGGATGTGATGATCATGCAGCTGACATGTGTAGTCTCCATGTCTGCTGCATGATCATCTACCTCAAATAAGATACTGCATTTGGAGATGGAACCCATGTATGTACTCAATGACAAAGCCTGTTTGATCCCAGCGAGTTCAAATTTTCATATATCTGGAATCCGTGAAATTGCTGGGATCAAAAAGTCTAGTTTAAAACAACGACATTCTTCACATGCTGAACAAATCCATCAAGAAGTCCTTTGTAGAGGCCTGAAAAAGTTGGAGTGGCTTAATGGAAGAAGATTTGGTACTTTTTGTTTAGCGAAGCTTGCTTGTACTTGAATATTCAGATCCAGTAATTGTTTAAACGTCAAACCAGCCCCCTCTTCTGTGCTGCTAGCATTCGAGCAAACAGAGATTGGACACACTACAGACAGCTTAATTAGACGCTTTAGATAGCGTCAAAGGGACTTTCCCTCAGTGGTAAGGAAACAGCGAGTCATAGAATCAGACTGAGTAAATTAGTAGTACAGAAGCCAGTATGGCCAGTTAAGAATGTTCTCCTGATGATAATGAGTCCACCAGGGCATCCAGCTGAACCCACTGCCTCATCCTGTCCATCTACGATGTTACTGTCAAGGTAATGAATGAGGCATCTGGTGACCAAAATCATACCCTTCAGGAGTCATGCTGTCTCTTTTCCATTCCCGTGTTGCAAATATTTCTGTCCTGATTATTCTGTGCTGAGTTTACGAGCAAACGGGCAGATGAACGAGCAAGCTCAAAGACGACTTTTTCAGAGGGTTGCTATTCCAGCTCAACAGTGAAGGGACTGAGAGTGTTGGGGCAAGTCTGGGAAAGCCAACAATCAGATAGGATTGTCGGTCTCAATCAGATGTTTAATACAGAAGTACTACTAATGTAAGTAGACTGTTTATCATCATCATCATCATCACCTGGTACAGATATCATCTTTGCCTTCTCAGAGGTGCTCTGATTCGGATAATTATCTATCCTGGTGGATGTCTCAAAGTGAAACGGATTCACCTGAAAATGTCCCCTTCCTCCCTAGATATCAGAAAGCACAATCCATCTGTCCACAGACCACAAAATTACATAGCTAATATTCTCTCTGCCTGCTAGTCCATTTAATGGGACTGTGTTGTAAATGTAGAAATCAGCAGAAAGTTCAGAGTCTGAGACATTCAGGCACCAGATAATTGAACGTTAACATTCAATTGGATGTCCAGGACCTGTCAGTGAAGTTCAGTAGCAAGTTAAATGACAATAAAATTTAATGGAGAAAGAACAAACATCTGGAATTACCATCTCTCCTGATGACATGACTTCGTAGATTTCGAGCTCACCAAATAAATGTTCTTAAAATATACAATATTCTGTATATTTAGGTGATACACAATGTGTATGTATTATATCTGCCTGTGGTTTATGGTGTCTAAATCCTATAAGTACCTGTGCTCTATTATGTGAATATACTACATTAACCCGCGCTGTCATTTCCCATGGTACTATATGTACCGTACCTGTGGTCTATAATGTGAATATACTACATGTATGCGTGGTCTATAATGTGAATATACTACATGTATGCGTGGTCTATAATGTGAATATACTACATGTACGCATGGTCTATAATGTGAATATACTACATGTACGCGTGGTCTATAATGTGAATATACTACATGTACGCGTGGTCTATAATGTGAATATACTACATGTACGCTTGGTCTATAATGTGAATATACTACATGTACGCGTGGTGTATAATGTGAATATACTACATGTACGCGTGGTCTATAATGTGAATATACTACATGTACGCATGGTCTATAATGTGAATATCCCACATGTACGCGTGGTCTATAATGTATAGCAGCATTGCCCTTTCTTAACCCCTCTGTATTGTTGTTTTTCAAGCCTGTGCCAAAGTAACAACTGCAGATTGCACAACCCATCATGAGTGTGCAAGCCCCATAATTACCAAAAGACTGAGAGAGGAAATATAATCATATACAGAATTCAAATTATGGCCCAATAAAGATTAGGTAACAGCATGAACAAATTAAAGCGCCGTGAAAACGGAAGGATTAATGCAATTACACTCATTACACAACATCCATCTTTCGGACCTGGCTCTGGTTTTGAAGAACACTCTGAACAGGATGCATGGTGACTTTTTCAAAACCAGGAGTGAACGGGAAAATTGTGGATTGTAAGGAATGCTGGAATCCCATACTTTTTGGAGTTAGAGGAATGTGGTTAATGCTTAGATTCAGATCTAAGGTAGAAAATAGAAACATGTCTGAACAACAAGGAGAGGAAGCTGGTGTACAGGATCCAGCACCACTAAACACAGGGCCTGGGTGTCACCCCTCGTTTGACTGCAGGGCTGGCATGGAGTGGTATAATTGATATGCAGAATATTACAGACTTCATAAGGATGTGTTGGGCAACAGGGTGATGTTTTGCATGATAAATTGCAAAAGGAAACAGCTGGTCTATGACTGCCTTATAGTTAGCAAAAAAAGTGATTTCATATTTATTAGGAACTTCCTGTAGTGCCTAGCTAAAAATGCAGCAGATTGTTCCAATGCTCTAGATTTTATAATAGTGTCATTTCGTTCACACAAATCCATAGTTGAGACCACACGAATACTGTAGCATGCTCTGTGGTAGGGTGTCCCTCACGCTCTGTGGTAGGGGGTCCCTCATGCTCTGTGGTAGGGGGTCCCTCACGCTCTGTGGTAGGGGGTCCCTCACGCTCTTTGGTTGGGGGTCCCTCACTCTGCTGTGGTAGGGGGTCCCTCACTCTCTCTGGTAGGGGGTCCCTCACGCTCTGTGGTAGGGGGTCCCGCATGCTCTGTGGTAGGGGGTCCTTCACTCTGCTCTGGTAAAGGGTCCCTCACGCTCTGTGGTAAGGCGACCTGCACGCTCTGTGGTAGGGGGTCCCTCACTCTGTTCTGGTAGGGGGTCCCTCACCCTCTGTGGTAGGGAGTCCCTCACTCTGTTCTGGTAGGGGGTCCCTCACCCTCTGTGGTAGGGGGTCCCTCACTCTGTTCTGGTAGGGGGTCCCTCACCCTCTGTGGTAGGGAGTCCCTCACTCTGCTGTGGTAGGGGGTCCCTCACGCTCTGTGGTAGGGGTCCCTCACGCTCTGTGGTAGGGGGTCCCTCACTCTGCTGTGACAGTTTAGTCTCTTTCTCTCCAGTGGTAATCCAACCAAAGCTCTGAAGGAGGCTCCCTATGGCTCCATATACTGTATGTGACTCATAATAAAGCTGGCAGGCGTCGTACTGATCACTTCCCATTAGACTCTCTACGTGGAGCATCTCCTCGGGGTTCAGCCCGGGCCTTTGCCCACTGGGAACTCAGCGGGCCATGCCGGCACTGATGAAAGCCCACTCGAACGATCTCTTTGTGGGTCGACTAATTCCACATTGTGTGGGTGGGTAAAAGGGACAAAAGAAAACAACTAGGCCGTTGGCTTAAATTAAAGTGGCGTTCTGGGACTGTGGCCACAGAACACCCTTATTCAATGGGCCATTTTGTTGTCGTGGACTTTTCTTTAACTTTTATGCAGTATGTTCAGCGAAACAACTCCATACAAAACCATGTATAATAGCTTTCTGGGAGTCCATTGTTGAATGATGATCTGAACAGGTTGGTTAATTTCATTGATACTCTATTTAATTGTACTAGATGGCAAATACACGGCGGTGCATGAATTGTCATGTTCAAAGCAGCATTCGCTATCAACTGCAGTACCAATGTAATGATTTAGGTGTTTTAGACAGTATTGAAAAAGCCATCAAGGTAAATTATTGCTGTGTGCAATAATGCATTCGTCAGGTGTAGGGGTCAGTATTGAAAACTAGGCTAGGTATACAATTCATGTTCCATTTAGATTGCCATTATCTGCTTCTCCAGTCCGCGGAGCTATCAATTTATGGTGGTACAATCTTGACGCCCAGTGGATAAAAATTCAGCAGAATATTAGCAAATCGGTGGTTGATTTGATTGGATTTACAATAGAGGGTGAACAGCTAAAGGTTGAACAAATTGGCAATTCTATAGCCGTGGACATCAAAACATGAAATGTTTGTGGTGTGTGAGATTCTACTAACCTGTACAGCATTTTGCTGCGTATCCATTAGCTATCAGTCAGTAAATAGTCATCATAGAGCAGTGAATGGCAAGAGTCCAATACCACTGTAAGTGCACTTTCATAATATACTCCAACAAGTCAGGACCATTTCTTCTGAACACCTGTCGAGATTTCTCGCAAATGATGTAGCTATTATTTCATAATGAAAAGAAGTACAAAATAAAGTTGTTTTATGTTAGGAAATTCTCACATGGGCCTACTATGATCTAGAGGGATCATTCTCATGTCTTAAGTTGCTCTGGATAACAGCATCTGTTAAATGATGTCGACGTAATTGCAAATGAAGGTATTTTAACAGGGAATATGGGAATGTTCATTTGCATTAGAGCCGGATAAGCTCCATGATCGGAGCCAGGCAGGTAGGCCTACAGCAGATTATGCACCAACACTCTCAATAATTAACTGCCAGTCTCCAGACACAGGGACTACTGGAAGAGTGATTAGGCCCTGGCAGCAGTGGCAGCAGGAGCGTCAGCGGTAGTATTAGGTTTTAGTAGTGGTAGTACGCCGTAGAATTACATAGAACTAGTAGTAGTTGAAGTGAAACTAAACGTAGTGGAGGTATTTTTGGTGATATTAGTAGTAGTAGAAATAGTAGTTCTAGTGATGACAGTGGTGGTAGAAGAACTAACGGTGGTGGTAGGGCCATTGCCTGGAACCCTGGACCCCATGGCAAAATATATGCCAGGGCCTCTGTCCTACAAGTGTAGACGACATTCACACTAGTACAAGACCAGAACGATGCAGTGTTATCGTCTGCAATGATCAGAGTGCTGATTTTTGCGTGCTGTTGTGTTACAGAGCTCTCTCTAATTGTTACTTAATACCTATGCCCGAGCTTTATCATCCACAACTATACTGAACTATAAACACAACAATTTCAAAGATTTGACTTACAGTTCATACACGGAAGTCAGTCAAATGAACATACCGGACAAAAATATAAACACAATATGTACAGTGGAGGTCCCCGGTTTCATAATGTACAGCTCTGGAAAAAATGAAGAGACCACTGCATCTTTTTCTTTCCTTTCCAAAAAAGTTGAAAAGGAAGGTTTTGAGTGAGGAACAGAAGGGTTAAAATTAAGAGACCACTGCAAATTGAACGCTTCTGTTCCTCACTCAAAACCTTACTTTTCGACTTTTTTGGAAAGGAAAGAAAAAGGTGTAGTGGTTTCTTCATTTTTTCCAGAGCTGTATATCTGTTTACCCAGTAATAGGACGTATAGATTAGGGTCTATGAAAGTATTTCATAACGTGAATGTCCTTATCTGGATGGTAACTCATGAAAAGTTATGAAAATTGTTACATTTTTATTCTGTGGAAATGCCCGCCGGTTGCCAATAAAATAAATAAAACATACATAATGCAACTTTAACACACCTATTAACATTTTACGCAATTCCATAAATCAATGTTTCAAATAACTATATATGGTGGACATAATGTGGATATAATTTAAATATTCTCAACCAATAGATTTGTTTTATAATTTTGATAAGTATTTACTTGTTCTGTAAAAAATAAAATTTAAGTTAAAGAATTTATGTTTGTTATGCTGCATGAAACAGATGACAAAACAAACTGAATATGTTAGTTCAAACCAAGATCCATGGCATTCTCTGTATTCAATATGACATAAAAATATCTCCCATCTCCACAGTATGCCCTTGGTAGGTTACTTCACACTAGGAGCCCAGTGCCAAGTCTTATTGTATACAAAGTCATTGATAATGTCTTTAAAGTCTGTTTTTCTTACTAAATTGCTCTCAATAGAATAAAGAGCAAGACTGTTGAATCTATCTTGGCACTGTTGAGCAAAGAAAGTTTTTCACAAATTTTTGCTTGTTGAATTCACATTGTCCACCAGCAACTGTCACAGATAGAGTGCAGCACAGTACAAACCTCTCCAAAATTAAGCTGCATCTATAGATGGCATTCAGGAGGTCAAGGCGAGATAGGCTTTCTACACATTATTTGGAAACTATAGGCTCACCTTCAATATCCTCAGATTCAGAAAGTGGAGCTTCACTGCCATCACTGATTCTGGAAGAATCTGGGTCTGAATAAGGCAGTGATTGAGACATGTTAAAAAAAAAGCTAGTTGGCTATCATATGTGACTTAACTTGCTCTATCATAATTAATCACATTCACTCCAAAACATATTTTGAAACCACTGTCAGAGGTGGTTATGAGCTTCAAAATGATGTATAACTTGGGTATTAACTCCCCAAACAGCTTTATAGAACTTGTTATAATCGAGGTATCAACATACGGTTTGTTGTTGGTTTTCAGCGTGGGCGATGTCATGTACCTAGCTACATTATGACTTAGGGCTAACGTTAGGAGTGCTTGTTAACGGGCGTACCTGCCGCTGCATAATGATAGCTACTGTACTGTTGCTGCTCACATCTCAAATCCATGGATTCAGTGGTGAAAAAACGCGTTAACTGTAGTTTGCCAACATTTGGTTGGTTTTCTAAAACCTTTTATTCTTTTCTGTGCCGCAGAATTACACTTAGGGTGTGACATTTTCCCCTCTTCCTGTTGCTGACTCAACCCACCTACCCTGCATTCCAGTCTAACTGAGTCGCACCCGTTCGCACTGTACAATTTTTTTTTTTCCAGGTGGGAACCTAAAGTTGGAGTAGACCACATATTTGAGCGGGGTGGAGGTATCTAACCATTACATTTAGAGAAAGTTAATTCAATATATATCAGCAACTGCATTATTTTGGTTTAAAATATTTAAGTGACAAATAATTACTACTGACATGTGAAAATCCACACAATAATGGGCCCCAGCAAGCCATGGGCCCTGTAAATCATACCCATCTTTCCCCGCGTCAGCGATGGCCCAGGGCAGTGGTAGTAGTGGTGGTAATGGTGATGACAGCAGTACTATGTTATGGTAGTAGTAGTCATAGTAATAGTAGTATTTGTAGTAAGGGCAGTAGTCATTCAACTAAACTGATATGATTTTGTCTTCACCATGTTTAGGTTTTTTACAAATGTTTAACATAAAATTATTTTTTCAATAAAATAAAATGGCAAAAGTCACTAAGAGGTTGAAGTGACTACTGTCAGCTTTAATTTGAGGGTATTTACATCAATAAACTGTGAGCATGTAGGAATTACAGACATTTTTACACATAGCCCCCCTATTAACAGCACCAAAAGTAATTGGACATATTAACATAATCTTAAATAAAGTTGCCATATTTAATACTTGGTGGCAAATCCTTTTGAATTCAACGACTCCCTGAAGCCTGCAACCCATAGGCATCAGCAGACACTGAGTATTTTCCCTGGTGATGTTCTGCCAGGACTGTACTGCAGCTCTTGTTTGTTCTGGGCCATTTTTGCCTTCAGTCTTGTCTCCAGTAAGTAAAATGCACAATTTAACTCAGGTTGGGTGATTGACTTTGAAGGACATCCCACCTTTTGGCCATGAAAAACTCCTTGGTAGCTTAAGCCATATGTAGCGTCATTGTCCTGCTGCAATGTGAAGCGCCATCCAGTGAGTTTCGAGGCATTTGGTTGGATGTGAGCAGACAAGGTACACTTCAATCTACTGCTGCCATCAGCCATTATATAATCAGCGAAGTCAAGTGAAGTGAGCCAGTTCCAGTGGCAATCATACATGCCCAAACACCCGCACCACCTTATTTCCCTGATATGCTGTTATGCCTTTCCCTGATATGCTGTTAAATAGTGTTCCTGATTTGTCGGACAGTGCATTGGTTTTTCTTTTCCTCATTTTGGTGAGCATTTTTTGGTCATCCACGGTAGAGGTCTTCCTTGGTTTCCCTGGTCATTTGCCTTTCTTGAGCTAACGAGTGCTTTCTTCTCCTTAATGCACCAAACAGTTGATTTTAACAAGCCTAATTTTATGTCGATTTATTATGATTTATCTGCATCATGATGGTTAGCTTGACTTGCTTTGGCACTTCTTGGTCCTCATGTTGTGACTCACCAGCAACTGATTCCAAATCCAGATCCTAGATTCAAGACTAGACATTGAAAGCTCTTGTGTGCATGCACTAATGATGCAAACAAAATTACACCTGCTAAATAAAAGACACTCGAGAAGCCAACTGACCAAATATTTTAGAATGAGCAATAGACGTCCCTCCAGACCCACTTGCTAACTGGTTGTAACTCATTATGTGCCTAATTCAACCAAGTCTGCAATTTCTTGGTGCTTTCTTGTTCCAACTAGCACATGAACACAACTATATAGTAGAATCTGATTATGTGACTTCCTGCAATTTCTTGGTGATTTCTAGTTCCAACTAGCACATAAACACAGCTATATAGTAGAATCTGATAACGCACTGTTGCTCAGAAATCTTCCAGTTGGTGAAGTCACTTAAGGATAAATTCATTCTTTTTATGGGCTGAAATTAGTTGGCATAGTTCCGGAACAGACTGAAAAATAGTACAAATGTGCTTTTTCGGTTGCCAAAAATGTAGCCTCCTGCCAAAAAGGGACAGCCAGTAAAATGTGCAAACGTAATAATAGTGTTTGTAATTTTGTTTTGATTTATTTTTCATACCATGCCATGCACCTTCTCAGTCATGTTGAGACTGGCCCACTACTATTGCTTTTCTTTCTTTCTTTTTTATTCTCATTACCATCCCAGTAGTTACAGTTAATGCTAATGCCCTTTTCAGTTACTGTTATTATTGTAGCTGCCTTAGTGTGTTGTTGTTGCCACTGTTGTCATGTGTACAGCTACGGAAAAAATTAAGAGACCACTGCACCTTTTTCTTTCCTTTCCAAAAAAGTTGAAAAGGAAGGTTTTGAGTGAGGAACAGAAGGGTTAAAATTAAGAGACCACTGCAAATTGAACGCTTCTGTTCCTCACTCAAAACTTTCCTTTTTATTTTTTTTGGAAAGGAAAGAAAAAGGTGCATTGGTCTCTTATTTTTTTCCGGAGCTGTACACTTAAATAATTTAACATGTCAATAAAGTATAATAAATTTAATTAAATGAAGAAAGTGATGGTGAGCAAGACAGAGACGGAAAGAGAAATCCACCTCCCAGGTTCCAAGTTAATTGAAAATGTGTTGGGAGACAGAATACGTTCATCTCTCAACAGACTTACCGGTGTAATCAACCCAACTCCTGACACTATATTTCTGCACCTCTCCATCATTTCTCTCAATCACAAGATGTCAAACCTGTCAGGGTTAATGTTAAACTTGCCCCGCAATCGGTCCCATGCCAAAGGACTGCATTGTCATGCTGTCACTGCTTTTCATGTAGTCCCCCTCTCAACCGGAGCCTTTTCAGAGCCCCAAACACACCTATCCAAGTTCATGTTAGGAAAAGCTAAAGGGAATGTGAAAACATGACCCTCTAAAAGGATACACGTCAACTGCCCTTTTGTGGTGGCTTCGCTTGACAGAGACCAGGTGCAGCAGAAATTCTCCTGGAAGAGGAACGTCATATCGACTGAAAAGATCAAAGATGGGAGAGAGGTTTCAGTTTGAAGCTGGCATGACATTATGTCAGCAACACATGCATTTTAGTTTAGCTTATCAAAACACTGTACCACACAAACAACTTTTTTAATGAACTCTTCACTGAAAGAGCCAAAATGAAAGGTTGAGATGGAGCGTAACGTTGAATAAATTTACTTTGAAAACTGAGCAAATGAGTCTGAGCAAGTGCTCAAAATACTGTTAAATATATTAAAATATTTTCACACAGGAATATAGTAGGGAGGTAAACACATACACACTCTTCTGAGTGATGGGTTCTATTGGGAGATGAGTAGAGAGAGAGGAGAAAGTGGGAGGTGCATAACATTCCCAAAGCCTTCACCAGACTTTGCCTGCAGGAATAGACCTAATTCACTTATATCAAAAAATAAAGTAATATAATACAAACACCCCAAGACACACACATCAGATTTCCAGTATTTTAAAGATGACGGAGTAAGAAAGAACAAGTCATCTAATCAAATTGGCAGAAATTGAGTGGTTATATGAATAATCTGCTGATATATGACAGTTAATTGCAAGGTTTGTATAGTAGGAAGGCCTCTCGGAAATTTGGAATAAATGATTTAATCACTGGGTTGGTCAACCGAACGTCTAAGCGGCTAATCTTGTTTTGGCAAATATAGCAAAATGTTCAACCTCAGTTAATTCATAGGTTGACTAGCTGTGTATGTTGCATGTAAGCTTTTCCGTATGTCTGCGTATTTGTGTGTATGTGTGTGTGTCAGCAACCGCACTCATTAAATGAAACAGCATATAATCAATGTTCAAGATGATTTAGCTAAATTTAGAGGTATAGAGGATATGGTTAAACTGACCAAAATACGTTCCCCTCAAGTTTCTCTGTTCTATGTCCAGAGTCAGCAAATATATTTCAACTTGATGTTACTAAACAGCAGGCGGATTTGAAACTTGAAGGGTCCAGTGTAATTTGGATGTGAATTTAGAACCAACAAACTTCAGAGAAAATAAAGCAGTCCTCTCCACTAATAAGTCTGTGTTATTTTGAGTCCAGCACTCAATTGTATTGGCTGCTGTACAGGAACAGCCAGTGGAAGCCAGTGAAGAGATTGCAGACTGGTGTTCTGTTTTGGCTGTGGGTGTCTGGAGAGACAACATCGCCCCCTGCTGACTACAACCACAGCTCGCCCCCCTCTCTCCCTCTCAGGCACTGACGTCTCCCTGGCCCCTTCAGTCACGCTGTGCTGCAGGCTGACGCGGGGGTGGTGTGTGACCCCGGGACTTATCCACTCTTCATGAAGACAGTCAACACAATGAACCCCTCAACCCTGGACCCTCTCTTCCTCACCACACATACTCTCATTCTCATAGGCAGTCACTCAGAGCCATGCATTCCTCGAAGTTTGGTTTGGAAAGGCAGAAACAAAACACATCTGGTTTTGCTTTGCACGAATCCATCCCCACTCCTGGGTCTTAAAAATAGGTTTCAGATAATAACAGCAGGGTTATTCTGCGTATTTGGGTTGCATTATCTTCAATTACATGGATACGTAATTGGCTCCTTAATTAGTTACTGTTCATAATTACATTGGATGTCATTTATTGAGTGCTGTAGGGACACCAAATTAAACAAACATGTAATGATGATAGCTTTGGAGGGTGAACATATTTGGATATCATCCAGGTATCCTGTCAACTCAGTTATGACCTGTGCCAGCGGGGAATTAGAAGCTGGTGTGAAAGTACTGGTTGTAGCACTGCAGTCAGCATTGCACCCGAAGTACTTTGCTCATCCACCGGAGGGCAGCGAAGTAACTCATTACACTGTGTCACCGTGGATCATTATTGATTACTCATTACTGTACACGTATGCATGTAGACCCGGCAAACACTAGCAGGGTGTAAAAGAGGGGTCACACATCACTGACCTAGAAACTCAAACACCCCCCCCCCCTTTAGCCCATTCTCCTTCCGCTGTCCATTTCATCTGCACACATTCCTAAAAGCAACTGGGGTGATTTAGGAACGCGGAGGCAGATCCCTGCAGGCCTATGGTATCTGAACACTAAAAGCCCATAGAGCAGACACATGCCTACAGATCTGGCTGACTTACACATTCACTGAACCTATGCTTAACACACCACTCAGGAGCCTGGCTTCCCTTCAAATACACACGTCAAAAATAGAACGTAGCACAACCAATCAGTCATTCCAAATGGGGATAAGGGAGTGAGTGTCTATGACGTGCTGGTCCAGCTATTCCGGAAAATAACTAGGGTGTGGCTTGTGTTGCATGTCGCGGCTCCGCCAAATGTTTAAGCTAAAGACCTTGGTCATTCTGGAGGACCCAGCATAAGTTTTGAAATTAAACGCTGAATGTGTGAAATGAAATCTGACTTTGGTGGATTATCTGCAGTAATAAATGAGTAATGGAAATATGGCAGCTAGATTGGCACATGCCCAGCTGTCTAGTTGAGAGTTTCTATTAAGGCAGTATCCCTCTCCATCCAAACTATCTCTTTAGCATAATCCCCCTTACTGATAACTTACTGGAAGTCAGACAAATCAGACATTATTATTGCGTTATTTCCGTTGGCCTCGCTAGAAGTATGAATAAAGATAATGAAATAGAAAATCCACTCCACAGGAAGGCAAACCTCTCAATAATAATTTCCTGAAGTTCAAAGAGATAGCAGTGTCATTCTGTTCAAATGTCCCCGAATGAAGAATAAAGAAGCCCGTGAATGGCTATAGAATTGGTGCAGGAGTGTTAGCAAGAATTTCTCAATTTTGAAAAATAGCCAGTCTCTTTAGATTCAAACAATTCCCTTTGAAATTGAGGACAAAAGGGGTTGTGCCAAATTGCGTTCCACACAGTTCATTACACTGCACTTACTGAGAGGACAAAGGGTATCTCTTCATATTAAACATTCAAGGCCACCAAAATGAAATTCCATTTAGTCATGGCATGAAGCTCACAAACTACGGGTTACTGGCTGAGCAGACTAGAGTCATGTTTGAACCTTCAGAGCTTTCAGGAGGTAAAGACTAACCTCGCATCTGGGTCTTCAAAAGGAAAAGCAGCTTTTTATTGCAAATCACAGCTCCTGACACATCTTTTCAAGGTTTCGTGTTAGAAGGCTTGTAGGTCATTTTGTGAGACAACTTCAGTTAAACTTTCACTCCAAAAAGACAGGATATATATGAGGGAATTGGATAAAAATCACTTAGTGTTTGTCCTATTATTCATCCAATAGTAGTTTATGGTGCCCTGCAGAACTGCTGGCACCGTAGGCAAGATAAGGTGAACAAAAAAGGCTGTGAAAAAATATTGTGGCTTATCTGCTTGATCATATGAATTTAACAATTAATGGAATGTAAATTGTTCTAAGAAATTATTAGTTAATAAGAAATGATCAAAAACATGCAAGAAAACCTTATGAACAAAACTGAATTAATGTTTATTCCAATTCTCATTGAACTTTTCATAGTTCTGTGTCTTTGGGAACTATTAAGTGATCATCTACGACATCCTGTTTCACTGGGGTATAAATATGGGGATACACTGGCTAAAAAACATATAATAATTGTGGCATCCACGTTTTTTGAATGAAGTCCTTGTCTTGATGATTCTTCTAAACAATGCTCATTCAGTGAATGATTATATTCATAATACTTTAATGTAAGATCAACCTGATGAAATGCAATTACACTTTAAAGCCTTTTTGTTGATAATAACCAATAATTCTGCAGGGCAGTGTATATTTGCCAGGATTCTGTATATTTGCCAGGATTCAAAAATGAGCAACTTCGTTTCAGGGTTAAATCACCAGCGTGACAGGTAAACTTTCTCCCCATCAGAGATTTCCCCTGAGTGGTTGTGTGCACCGCTGCCCTGCAACACTGTTTGCATTGATCGTCTCTTACAGGATGTTTGTTTTATTGTTTAAGTCCTTCAAAACGCATTTCCTCAGTCTTTTCTCTTTTATACCATTCTACATGCAGGCACAGTTCAGATTGGCGGTGTTATACAAAGATTCAGATGGACAGGGCTGTACATATTGCCAGAGGGTTAGCCAGCTGTAAACCAGCAAAACTAAGCAGCCATCGCACTCTAAGCAGAGATCAAATCCACAGCGTTTCCCTGCATACAGTTAGATGAAATAATAACACTGTAAAAACCAGCAGCAGCAGGAGCAAAGAGATTTAAAATGGCAAAGCTAGCCATGTGCCTTACGTAGCATATTCTAATCATCATAAAAACGGTGGCAGAGGCAATCATTTCTCAATTTCCTAATGTACCTCATTACCTGCATCAAAATGGGTACAGTGAGCATTCTGAAATATCAGATGTATCACGTAAATCGGTTGGGATTATCAATGTTATGGTGATGAGTCTCCCATTCAGGTAGTGGAAGAGGCCTAAAGCCTCATCTGTCCTCATCCCACCCCATCAACCTCTGATGATCCCGGCAGTGGCAAACAAACGGTTCCAAGCACTCAGACTTTCATTTACAGATGGTCTTTCTTCATTGCTTCTAGCTGATTTCTGAAAGCGTAAATGGGACTCTTATTGAATGTGAGATAATGGTAGTAATGGTGTTATTATGTTTTTATTTTTTAGTATCACACAAAGGGGATCACACCGCGCTGAGCAATGTGTATCACAGTGTCTGAGGAGATAAAAAAAGAGATTGACAATGGGGCCTTTAAGATGTCTGAGGGCCAATTTACACACAGAAAGATGCAGGCTGTGAGCAGCTGATCTGTCCAGATAGATAAGAGCAGAAAATACTATCTCCGGTCCTTACACAATATATATTGACTATTGAAGAATACAGCTTTCAAATTCTTCATGAGCTTAATTCGACTGTCATACCCCATCGGAACCCAGAATAATAATTTTGATTTACTTAAAGTTTATGAACAATGTAAATTCAAACACACTGTATGGCCTCCATAGTATGGATGATCCATCCATGTATCTATTAACATGAAAAACGATTCTAGCTTTAAACTGCCAACACAAGATTCATAGGCTAAGACTATCCAAAAGCTTTGTTAGTGAATGTGGAGAAAACAAGTATTATTTTTGTACTAGATATGAAAGTTCGCTCTCATGGAACACTGACCGCATCACTAAAACAGTAACTAATGTGTCATATTTATCTATACAACAAATTAGTACAATTTTTGGAAGACACTTCATTCCATTTCATAAATCCATGCTTATCCCTTGGAACATTAATAAGTAAACATAAACATACCCTAACATTCCAGGGCTAATAAACAGAGCGTCATTGATGATGAAATGCTCTAGTTTCACTTTAGCAGCCTGCCATCTTTGGACTCTATACTTCACCCCCAACATCCCCCTTGAGACTATTTGGAGAGGACACTGATGAAAAAGAAAAACAAACAGAATTCCTCTTCTGAGCCTGTCCACAGTGCATACTGATGAGAGGAGAGAGCAAAAGAGAGACAGGGAGTGTGCGTGTGTACGTGCGGGTGTGTGCGTGTGTGTGTGTGTGTGTGTGTGTGTGTGTGTGAGAGCACAGTCCCCAAATGGTGTGACTGGCATGTTTAACTTACCCAGTGAGGGAGAGGCACCCAGGCCTGGACCACACAGACACTCTGTTTGTTGAGGCCTGAGGATGTTAGTTTATCAATTCTCTTTGAACAGCTGAGACATGAGTGTGCACACGGAGCACACACACATATTTCTCCCACCCTCGCTCCCTCCCTCCGAGATGGGCTTTCGACAGAGCCTCTCCTGGGTCGGTCCACGCTGCCGGAGCATTACCACTCTCCCCTCTCAATCATCCGTGCAGTCCTAGGGACTGTCTGGGAGATGAACACACCAGGCTCAATGGAATGAGAAAGTGAGAGAGTGAGGGAGGGCGCGCAAAGGAGTGAGGACGGGAGCGAGCGTTTTCCTGTCTGTGTGTGTGTGTGTGTGTGTATGTGTGTGCGCGCATGCATCTCTGCACGGTACACACATCTCAATAATGTAATGCGACTGGCTCTGCATTTGCAATCCAATGAGATTCAAGGGGAGAAATGTAGGGCACAGTCACAGTACACTTCCCCCTCACTCTCCTTTCTGGACTAAGCTGAGATGCAAACTGCTCTGTTGTTGAGCAGGATGGCTACAGCACCTTGGGATACAAAGTATTCCACATTAGGAGCACCACGGTATACATACACCTCTTGCAATGGCATCATCCTTATTCTCGTTGCCCGGAGTCTTGACATACATCAAAGGCACACACAAAAAAAACCCTGCGTAGCACTGTGGTCTGCCCTTCAAAAATAAAATCCTATTGATTTTACTTCTTTTAAAGAGAAGATCTCAGAACATTCTGTGTAAAAGTGACCAATGGAATATTGAGCACTTGAGTCACCAGCTGGACACGAGTGCCCCCAGAAGCCTTATCACAGAGCCATGGGATGATGGTGGCGAGAGAACCCGCGACAGCTGTTTCAGATTCCCCCTCCCTTCCACTCTGTCCCAGAGCTTCCAGATACGGTGGCATCTCATCAAGCCCTGTGAGCCAATCCTATCCCGGGCTTTCATCTCCAGACAGCTGACAACCCGTCTTCCTCCACAGATGCTGGTTTTCACAAGCCATAAATCATTCATAAAGGCTACATCCAGTCATCATTTAAGATATTAGTGTGCTTTCAACCAGTGGCTAGGAGTCTTTTCCTCCCCCCTTTTCCTCCCCCCTTTTTTTCACCAGCAGGAGTGGATGGTTGTGGCTTCTGCTTCACCTCGTTCATTAGTCACACAGAGGTTATTTCCATGGAGTCGCTGCTATCTCCATCAGCTGTAATGTAGATATGACACAGTGCGCATAAGCCTGATGAAGCCAGGCTCACAGCAATAGGCTGAGGGGCTCAGTGAGATTGCCTTCCGCAGAGTCAGAGGGCTTTGGTGGTTTCCACTTGATTAAGCCAGGCTCAATGCACTCAATACTTGCTTTAATTTAAAACTGGAAGAAAAAAAAAATGTAATGAGAAAAATAAAATTCATAGATACGATGTAATTGACTTTGCACATCGTCGAGGAATCGGAGAGAGTTTGATTAGTGGAACCTAATCAAACTTTAATTAGTAGATTTAGACTAGACTTTCCTTCCTCTGAGAAATCTGTGGGGATATTTTAACCAGAAGAGGGCAGTAGAGAGGGAATGAGACGTCTAAATAAAATGCAGCTAGGCTACATTTTTTCAGCTGTGTAGAGACATAAGCTTATGCAAATTCGCTCAATTAGTAGATAAGCCTTGCACACGGTTCAGATGCATGCATCTAGTATCCAGTGATTTGAGATAACTTACTGTACTCTGCTGATTAACCACCCAGAGGACCTTGTTAAACCCCACATGTACAGAGCGAGCCATTTCTTTTCTGGATCTAAAGGCAATTGTGAAAATGTAGCAAGTGGCCTAAACGATAGGACAGCTTTATTAAGGCATCATAAAACCTGACTGAGGCTCTATGCAAGTCTGCAAGCAAATGCTATAATGTCGAACACCAGGGGAATATTCCATAAAGTTGGATTAGTGAGAGAAAGAGAGATTTAATGTATAGCCCGATCAGGAACCACAACAGTGAATGCACTGAGGTGAACTTGCTACCTATTAAATGTAGCTTGTCCTGGTGAATAAAGACAGAGTTGTTCACTAATCAGATTCTTGTCCATCATTATGCCCTGGCCCTCTGAAAAATCCACTTGACAGTGGGGCCTGATTTGTTTACTGCACATTAGAAAGGGAACAGACCTCAAATAGTTTCAATAGTTTACTACATTTTAATTTTATAGAACTTAAGGAATTTAAACAACTGATAAGGAGGATATTGTGCCCCAGTCGCTACCATAAACTTAACAAGACCTCAGCCTTGCTTCACAAGTTCAAACGATGACTGCAACAGGTGACTGCACCTGTCAGTAGTGATGGCCTAACGAGGCTTCATTAGCGTTATTTTAGCAGCAGGATATTATGCTGGCAGCATTTTCTTTATCACAATAAAATACATTATTGAAATTTATAAGGCCATATAGTTAACAATCTAGTCTTTAAAAAATAACAGACAAGAACAACATTGGAACGGACATTAAACATAAAATGACAGACTAGATTGTTAACTATATTGCCTTATATATTTCAATGATGGCTTTTATTTTGAACAAGAAACCAGAAAAGCCTAGTTCAGCCGGCCCGCAATAGAAAATATTGCCACCTCAAGATTCAAACCCTGGCCGCCCACGTGAAAGGCTGTGTCATCAACCACTACACCACAGAGCTGTACATTTGCTGCGTGTCAGTATAGCCTCTTGTCTCTATCCTGAACAAATCCTCTTTTGCCACTGCCCGTTTTAATAGTTAATTGGCCATTCGTGAATGACAGTGATACAGTTAAACTGACTAACGTTTCTCAGTAAGTTTACCTCCACCACAAATAGCGGCTATATATTGCGTTTGCCACTGACTGTTTTAACAGCATATTAGCCAGTAAAAAGTTTTACCGGTATCTACTAACTTACTGGAATGGTCATAAGAATTGAGCAATTGCTAGCGAGTCTGCCAAAGATATTTAATTTCATGGCATAATAACATATTTTTTTCTTTCATGGCAAAACAACAAACTTTTTTCTTTCATTCGTGAATTACATTTATACAATAACTATCAATAAAGGTGACGATATCTAACTTTTTCATCAAGTGAAAAGACGAGAGAATCGTGGAATCTACCAGAAATAATTAATAAATATCATTGCTCTCAATAGATTTGAACTTAGGTCTTCCACATGAGAGGCACTGTCTTTAACCACTATGCGACGGCATTACACGTTTCAGCAGTTGCTAGACTCCATTGAGGATTGTGTAAAACTGACTAACGTTTCTTAGTAAGTTTACCTCCACCACAAATAGTGTGTATGAACTGTATTGCTTTTGCCACTCGCCGTTTTAATAGCTTATTAGCCAGTAATAGGCTTACAAGTATCTACAACCTTCCTAGGAATAATCATAATGGAGCAATTGCTAGCAAGACTGAAGATGAACTATTCCATGCCAGAAACAGTCGCAATATAACTGTATACAATTTCAGCCACCAAAGTTTTCGCCAATACGGAAAAATTCACAATGCGTACTTTGCTTCGCCTGTGAGGAGATACGAACTCAGGACCTACAGTTCACAAGTCCGCTTCTTTAACCAATACGCTATTAAACAAGGGGTAGTCAGTCAGTCAGTCACTCAGTCAGTAAGAGACATTCGCTCTTCTTAGCCGGCTCCGCTTACGCCGTCTGGCAAAAAGAAAATCTGAGTTAGCGCTGCTAGCATAATATCCTGCTGCTAGAAGAACGGTAATGAAGCCTAGAATGGCCGTCACTACCTGTCAGTCACAATGATCTCCTTGCTACAGCCAAGTTGGCCCCAGAGGCAGAGCATCGATCACGCCTCTCAACAACTCATTGCTTAGTAACGCTAGTAATCGTCAGAATCAAATCTGTTCAGATGGTTACTAGCTACTTTCTTTGCTCATGCTCCACTATCGCCTGCCTTCTGTCAGCTGAAAATGCTTGTCTGTGGAAATTTTATAAGAAAAAAAAGGTATGTTAAACTCCTCAACTTGTCCCCTTTCACAATAGAATGATTATACCCATAACTGACAAACTGCTATTGCTACATTTTGTAGTCTGCATTTGTGGCTATAGGCCTAGGTGTTAACTAGAGAGCTAGCTTACATCATATTAGCTAGCTAGGTAGGTAGTATTATTTTAAGCTCACTAATAATATTTGTTTGCCACAGGAGAAAGACAAGTACAGATGAAACGATCTGATGCTGCTGCTGCCCAAGGCCAAGGGGCAATAATTAAGTTCCTGAAAAGGTTAGCTAGCTGATCAGTTTGTTAAATTAAGACTTATTATGACGTGGTGTTGTCACGTTGATATTTGTAAAACATTTCAAAACCTAGCTAGGTAAAAATTCCAGTCTTCTACATGGAAGATATAACTATTAATGTATAACCATGACATTTGAATGAGGACTAATTCCACTAAGTAGCACTGTAGTGCTAGCAAAACTGTCTTTCACAGACAGCCGTCGTGGTGTAATTGCATGGTGACACCTACTGTAGCAATGGAAACTGGTGTGATAGAATTAGTAAGAAGACTAAAATACATAGTGACGTGATTCAATATAATCTGCTGAATGCAATGGGAATATCATTTTCTAAACACTTTTTGAAGTGAGCTGTTGATTATACATTTTATACAGTAACTACAATTGTTACATGCCTTGTCCATCTAGATAAGTGTCTCCTCTAAGTTACTCAAATGTATGTGAATGTTTACAATTATCTTTTGCCAACAAAGTATACAAGTAGGACACAGAAGTTTACTGTACCTCACAAGTTCAGGAAAAATTCAGACTGATCCCCAAGAAAGGCCCCTGATGTGTCCCAAATTTTGCCCCACCACTTTTGGACCTCTGGTGCCACCTCTGCTTTAGAGTAAAACCTGATAACCTATATCAGGAAAAGTGATGAAAGCAGCTTTCAAATGACTTAAAATATCCAGCCTTTAAAGCACCAACTTTTAAAATAAATTCTTTATAAAATCGGCCATAATGTTTTAAACAGCCATAGAATTCCATGTTGTTCTCTATGTGGGTAGTTGACGTGACACCCTTGTTTTTGGTTCATAATGGCAATCACCAATTTAATTTAATCCAAAATGTTTAAAATTGTGATAATTTATTTTCTTACAGTTTTGAACCAACTGGGCAAAATGTCCAATGGTGTGACCGTCCCTAATAAGATTGTGGAACTTTGAACTTAAGTAAATAAATGAAAAAAATAATATTGATTGATGGATTATTTGTGTATAAAAAGCAATGAATAAATTTACTTGTGAAACAATGGAAGGATTAGTGTTAACAACAACGCCCAGAATGGACCATATAGCTTGAAATGTCCACTGGTGTGACAGCTATGTCCTTTGGTGTGACATGACATTGGTGTCACACCGGAGGAAATCACTGTCACACCAGGGGACATAACCAATTTATAAACTTATATAAATTACTTCTTTAGACTTATTTTTGAAAAATAATACATTTTATTGACACAGTTGTATTGCATTGAAAAATTGATTAAACGGTTTTGAGTACAACCATTACATACACCAATCAGCCATAACATTATGACCACCTGCCTAATATTGTGTAGGTCCCCCCTTTTGCCACCCAAACAGCCCTGTCCCGTCGAGGCATCGATCTCACTAGACCTCTGAAGGTGTGCTGTGGTCTCTGGCACCAAGACGTTAGCAGCAGATCCTTTAAGTCCTGTAAGTTGCGAGGTGGGGCCTCCATGGATCGGACTTGTTTGTCCAGCACATCCCACAAATGCTTGATTGGATTGAGATCTGGGGAATTTGGAGGCGATGTCAACACCTTGAACTTGTTGTGTTCCTCAAACCATTCCTGAACCATTTTTGCTTTGTGGCAGGGCGCATTATCCTACTGAAAGAGACCAATGCCATCAGGGAATACCGTTGCCATGAAAGGGTGCACATGGTCTGCAACAATGCTTAGGTAGGTGGTACGTGTCAAAGTAACATCCACATGAATGGCAGGACCCAAGGTTTCCCAGCAGAATATTGCCCAAAGCGTCACACTGCCTCCACCGGCTTGCCTCCTTCCCATAGTGCATCCTGGTGCCATGTGTTTTCCAGGTAAGTCAGACCAGGCCCCCTTCTTCCATTGCTCTGTGGTGCAGTTCTGATGTTCACGTGCCCATTGTAGGTGCTTTCGGTTTGCGATGCACTGTGTGTTCTGACACCTTTCTATCAGTACCAGCCTTAACTTTTTCAGCAATTTGAGCTACAGTAACTCATCTGTTGGATCGGACCACATGCACCAGCATTCGCTCCCCAGGTGCATCAGTGAGTCTTGGCCGCCCATGACCCTGTCGCCCGTTCACCGCTTTTCCTTTCTTCGACCACTTTTGATAGGTACTGACCACTGCAGACCAGGAACTCCCCACAAGGGCTGCAGTTTTGGAGATGCTCTGACCCAGTCTTCTAGCATCACAATTTGGCCCTTGTCAAAGTTGCTCAGATCCTTACACTTGCCCATTTTACTGCTTCTAATACATAAACTTTGAGGACAGAATGTTCACTTGCTGCCCAATATATCCTACCCACTGACAGGTGCCATGATAACGAGATTATCACTGTTTTTCAGTTCACCTCTCAGTGGTCATAATGTTATGGCTGATCGGTGTAAGTATTTAAGAGTTAAATATTTAGAATTACATTCATTTTATATCTGTCTGATATTGTTCTTTGTTTACCATTTTGAGAACAAGGCAGGCAGTAGGAACCACAATGACTATAAGTGCAGAAAGGACAAGAAAGTACAGTGAAAGAATAAACACAGATCCCAGAAAGAAAGAAGATCTAAGAGAAAAACGCAGAAAGTAAAGAGAACAGATTTTTGATATAAGTGTGTGTGTGTGTGTGTGTGTGTGTGTGTGTGCATACGTGTGACATTTATTGTTTTTAAAATACCTTTTATTATTTATAATAATTTTGTTTGCTGCGTTTCCTTTCTTCAGTTGCTCTTGGAATCAATTTATTCCTTTCTCAAGTAATACAACTATTCATCTTATATAGCAGTGTCCTTGCTCTTTGCTGATATTTAGAAGTAGCATATATTGTTCAGGTACTTCTGAAAGTGACAGTACATGTTTTTAGTAACATTTGACTGCCTGCTGTCTTTTTGTCCATCTGTGTGACGTAATGTACTATGGGGTGACGCTGGTAAATGATTGATTTTTATTTGTTATATTAGCTTAAAAGGTCAATAAAATTAATAAGTATGAAGTAGTTAACATTATAATAACACACAAGAAAACACAGATTTTTAAAAAGGTTCCTGGCAATTATTTTTAGTATTTTAGACAAAATATAATGGGTACATGCAGTGTTATTGTCATTATACAGGAAAATTATAGTTTTTTTAATGATTTGTGTAAAGAAGTAATTAATAATTAGGACAAATAATTTTCTTGTGTGTATGGTAATTATTTAAACATTATTTTAGTAGAAATTGTAAAGTCATGCCAGAGGACAATTTTAAGGCACTAGTTATGGGAATCGGTTATTAAATAGAATATAAACTTCCAAATGAAATTAGCCTTATTCAAATTTTAATGTGTTTAGACATGCAGTTATGTGTTTAGATTATTGCAATTATACATTTTTTTCCCTTGGAATTTTTATGTAATTTATTTTTACCGGTGTTCCAGCTATATGGCAACTACACATGTACAAGAGCACCAGAGTTCCAACACTAACCCCAGAGAAGCCTTTTTTTTGACAGATGCCAAACTACTGAATAGGGTGTTTTATGGACAATGTCCACATCTGTATGAAATAGGATTTCAAAGTTTTAAAATATCTTAACCTTTTCATAGTGATGCAGAATGCAAAACCACATGAGACAGGTGTGCCAGATATATATAGATAAAAATTCACACTTGAATAGCTAATTTTTCTTATGATTAATAATTGCAATATCTAATTTTCAAACATGTAAAAAAAATATATGCATGTTCATAAGGATATAGCTGATTAAAATGACACAGAATGTTATCTTGGAAGGTATTTTCATGATGAGAAATGTACATTCCATTAAAATGTAGTAAAACTCATTTATTGCTTTGCCATTCTCATGATCTTGTTTAAAAAGAAACATTCTGAAATACTCATCTAAGTTTTAATATACATGTTTCTAGGACAACATTGTATATCATTTGCTGCACACAACCATGTCCATTCACAAGTCCATATCAGTTTTGCAGATGACATATCCAACATTGTCAGCAATGAGCAATTTAGACAGGTTAATGTGTAAATTCACTGATGCACATATCTTTTTTTTTTTTTTTTTTTTTTAAATCTGCTGCGGTTGTTGGTGCCTGTAACACCAAAGCTATAATCCAAAGACATACTGTAACAACCCCATTATGTGGAATAATATGGCTTGGCTTGGAAGATTGTTAAACCGTTGTAGCTGGTGCTATCAAAGTCAGTTATATTATAGAATTTGAAATTAAATTTCAGAATCAATTTCTTTTTTATGAAAAATATTCAGACACAGAGCCATTAGTCCATGAGGCAAACCCCCAAACCTGATCATCTCATACTGATTTCTTTTCAAGGTGTAAATCCCCAGAGTTGGAAAATCTTTTGTAGCAGTGCAGCAAAAGTAGCTTAGTAGCGTATTATGTGTTATCACTTTCTTTCATCCCCCAATCCCATAGGAATTTTGTCAGTATTCAACAAGGTATTTCTCACTTATGCCATGTAATCATATCATTGGACAGCTTAAATTCACAGCTATCCACCTGCCAGATCTTTGGAATATTCAGGTCAGCTAAACGTTAGCCTTTGACCCTATGTAATTTCATGGATTGTCAGTCGAATTGCTTTAAAAAGGTCGCGTAGACCTGATAAATCACGTGTCAAATGTCATTTCTTTGTATATTTCTGTATATTTTGCTTAGTCTTAGATCAGGCAGACAGTCAGATAAACGAATAGATCTCGAGTTGTTCATGTTTTCCTAGTCAATCCATGCACATATAGTGGATTGATACATGGTGGTCTCTAAATATTCTACAACCAGGTGGTCAAAGTAAGCATTGTAAATGGATGAAGCTTGTTATTATTGTTTAAAAAAACACAGTTTACTACATATGGGTATGATGCAAAATATAATATTTGTTTACAGTTCTACCTGGAAAAGCTGCCTAGCCAGGGCAATTCATGAAGTGGATTTCCAGTGTAAAAAGCATTAAAGCATTATTTACCTTAGCCTCTAGCTTAGCACTTGGCAAGAACAGATATTTGTACAAACATTACTGGTCTGCCTCTCAATCCTTGTTTCAATTTTGAATAACAACAGCTTTTTTGATATTGGTGAAATCATTTATCAGCATATTGTTTAAGGATGTACAAAATAATAGGCACAACAACAGAAAATACAGTTGGTTTACTGTTCGTGTCGGTTTCAACTTGAAAGTTATCATGTTAGCTGTGTAGAAGTCAAACGTAAAAGTTATTTTACCGTATAAATGTCCGGCAGGTAAAATAATGTGGCATGGAGGATGGGGAGACTTGAGTGAGAGGGAGGTGTGTAGCTGTTTTTTTTACCTCAGACACCGAACCACACGTCTCAGACACTTCAGACAATGAACCACGTGTCTCAGATACATCAGACACCGAACCACACGTCTCAGACACTTCAGACAATGAACCACGTGTCTCAGATACATCAGACACCGAACCACACGTCTCAGACACTTCAGACAATGAACCACGTGTCTCAGATACATCAGACAGTGAACCACACGTCTCAGACTCCTCACACAATGAACCACACGTCTCAGACAATGAACCACATGTCTCAGATACATCAGACAGTGAACCACACGTCTCAGACACCTCAGACAGTGAACCACGCGTCTCAGATACATCAGAGAGTGAACCACACGTCTCAGACTCCTCACACAATGAACCACACGTCTCAGACAACGAACCACACATCTCAGATACCTCAGACAATGAACCACACGTCTCAGATACCTCAGACAATGAACCACACGTCTCAGATACCTCAGACAATGAACCATACGTCTCAGATACCTCAGACAATGAACCACATGTCTCAGACACCTCAGACAATGAACCATACGCCTCAGATACCTCAGACAAACCATACGTCTCAGATACATCAGACAATGAAACACACGTCTCAGATACCTCAGACAAACCACACGTCTCAGATTCCGGACAATAAGTCTCAGACACCTCACACAACAAACCATTGGTCTCAGATACCTCAGACAACAAACCATACGTCTCAGACACCAGACAATAAGTCTCAGACACCTCACAACAAACCATACACCTCAGACACCGGACAACACGTCTCAGATTCCTCATACAATGAACCATACACCTCAGACACCGGAAAATACGTCTCAGATACTTCGACACTGGCTTACTAAAGTTGTTGGGTTAAACCCAACTACACTCAATCCAGCACTAGCCCAACCTCTCTGGTGGTTTAAGATTTATTACACTGATCTGATAGCGGGGCTACCTATAATACTGGGTAGACTTATTAAACCTGAGAAAAGGCTTACAGTATTTATACTATGTTCTCACAGACGGTCAGAAAGTTTATCACTTCACATTACATACAGCCATGCAAACCCACTGCAAGGCGAGTTTGAAGAGCGTAGCAACACAAAATTGACATGACCCATAAGAATGGGAATGTACTTCACATCCAGGCCTGTGAGTGAATTTCTTATTTTCACTTGGACAATTGGAATTCAACCTTTATCTCCAATTTTTCTTTAATCAACCTGAAGACATTTTAGAATGTGGCTGGCATGTTCAGAGATAACCAATCTGCGCTTCACTATAGCCTAATTATTTTATAGAGAAGAAGCCGTTCTGGAACCAAGACAATCCCTGATGTAGTGTAGAGAAGCCAGATATGTTAAGGGAATCCGTTCATATCAAGGGAGAGGAAATGGGTTTGTGTAGAGATAAGACCAGGGAATGGTATTATGTAGGGAGAGGACAGCTTTTATGTTTATTGAAATAAAAATGTAAATCATCTGTTTATTAGTTAAAACAATGTAAGATGAAAGAAGTTGATACAGTTATTTGGATTGGTTTCATTTAGGAAAAACACATGTAATGGGGGGGTGGACTGCCAGATCCTTCCAACTGTAGACTTAAGTAGCAACCCGCCGAACACAACTGAAACCCTTTGCCAGGAGATCAGAAACACACTAAATAAATACTGACAGATACTAACTGTTGACTACTGCCCATGTGACGTAAGAGTCCTGCCGAGTTCACTATCAGAGCCAGGAATTTAAATTCAAATTCCTGGCTCTGGCACTGTATTCCTGTGTTGAAGGCAAACATGCTGAAAGCACACAGGAAATCTATATTTTCCCTCAATCAGAAGTTATGGAAGTGTGGGGGATGGTGGTCAGGGAATTCAGCAAAGTGGGAAAGCTGAATGGGTCATCTGCAAAGTGGGTGGGAGCCCTTCTCCCATAGTTTTTTCTTCCTCTTTGTGTATTGGCCAAACGGCCCCTAGCTTCCAGTCATCACATTTTTTGAATAGTTTTTGTTTTGAGTAGGCAAAGATTCAAGTATAAGCTGATGCCCAACCTAAGTATGCAGCATGGTGTGTTAGCCTGTCAGACCTTAACAGTATCTGGTGAAAAATGCCCTTCAGAGTCCAGGAAGTGCATTTGGCAGCATCAAAGGGCAGTTGATGTGTGGTTGTGGCTAATGTTAGCCAGCTAGGTACTGTGGAAGTGTCCAAATCTCAACATGAACACTGAACAGTCAACTCTGGGAGGCTGGCCTTTTTGCCGGACCACGTAAGCGGAGCCGGCTAAGAAGAGTGAATGTCTCTTACTGAGTGAGTGAGTGACTTCTTAATAAGAAATGTTAGTGAGTTTAACACAATCCTCAATGGAGTCTAGCGACTGCTGAACTGAGTAATGCCGTGGCGTAGTGGTTAAAGACAGTGCCTCTCATGTGGAAAACCTAAGTTCGAATCTGTTGAGAGCGATGACATTTATTAATTATTTCTGGTAGATTCCACGATTCTCTCGTCGTTTCACTTGATGAAAAAGTGAGTTATCGTCGCCTTTATTGATAGTTACTGTATAAATGTCATTCACGAATGAAAGAAAAAAGTATGTTGTTTTGCCATGAAAGAAAAAAATACGTTCTTATGCCATGAAATGAAATAGTTTTGGCAGACTCGCTAGCAATTGCTCAATTCTTATGACTATTCCAGTAAGTTAGTAGATACCGGTTAAGCTTATTACTGGCTAATACGATGCTAAAACAGCCAGTGCCAAACGCAATACATAGCCGCTATTTGTGGTGGAGGTGAACTTAGTAAGAAACGTTAGTTGGTTTAACTGTATCAATGTCATTCACGAATGGCCAATTAACTATTAAACAGGCCAGTGGCAAAGGAGGATTTGTTCAGGATATACAGATGCCGGGTGTCAGTATAGACAAGAGGCTTTACTGACACCCTGCAAATGTGCAGCTCCGTGGTGTAGTGGTTAATGACACAGCCTTTCACGTGGGCAACCCGGATTCAAATCTGGAGATGGCAACTCTTTCTATTGCGGGCCGGCTGAACTAGGCTTGCCTGGTTTCTTGTTTTCCAATCTTCCTTAGTCTAGTGTCCGTGTTCTTTTGCCCATCATAATCTTTTCTTTTTATTGGCCAGTCTGAGATATGTCTTTTTCTTTGCAACTCTGCCTAGAAGGCCAGCATCCCCGAGTCGCCACTCTTGACGTTGAGACTAGTGTTTTGTGGGTACTATTTAAGCCAGTTTATTGTTTCTTTAATCAGCACAACAGATTTCAGCTGTGCTAACATAATTGCAAAAGGGTTTTCTAATGATCACATAGCCTTTTAAATGATAAACTTGGATTAACAAGCACAACGTGCCATTGGAACACAGCACTGATGGTTGCTGATAATGGGCCTCTGTACACCTATGTAGACATTCCATTAAAGATCTTTTTCCTGCTACAATAGTCATTTACATCATTAACAATGTCCACACTGTATTTCTGATCAATTTCATGTTATTTCAATGGACAAAAATGTGCTTTTCTTTCAAAAAAAATTAATTCTAAGTGACCCCAAACCTTTGAATGGTAGGGTATATTGATAATTGTTATGAAAGATAGTCATTGATGATTCCCAAGACTGGGATTGGTTTTGTGGCAGAATCATTCATAAAAACACAAGATATTCCTAAGCATCTATGAAATTTGTGATGACACTTGTTTACCTAAAATCAGATTTAGATGGATTGTGTGGTGGATGGCAAAGCACTGAGAAAACCTGTATCCGGACAGCAACTTTAAAAGAAAACCACAGGTTAGAAGATGAATCTCTTCCATATTAGCTGAGCCCCTGTGTTCCTCCTGTTTTCTCTGCCACATTTGAGCAAGCTGAACAAGTATGTCCCACATACAGGGGCCAACTATCATTTATCTATGTGCTTCTAACAACCCATCATAAATTTCTAGCTGCTGGCACTGTTGAAATACAATACCCAGCAGAGTGGCATCTTCTTCTCCTCTCCCCCCTCCCATCTCTGGTTGGACTATTAATCTGCCTGTGGGCCCTGGGTCATCCATTAACTGTTCTCCTTTCAGCGTTTGCTCTCAGAAATCACACGGGCGTAGCTCTTAGCTCCTGCAGCAGCAGACACACTTCAATACAGAGAGAGGTAGAGGATGGTTCAGGGCTTTATCAGTGGGACAAAGGGCCAAAGAGATGCTGGTTTACCTCCCACCTGTTCAGAAGGTTACAGCAAATTATGAATATGTGCAGGGTGCATAATGGAGGCTAGGGACAACTCCTCAGGTGATTAATTCAGTCTCCTGCTTCTCTCCAGATGGCATTTCACTAGGGGACATCCATTAAACTCTATGGACCTTGCTCTTATTGCAGATGGACTGGTGTCGCAGCACAGTGTGTTTCTGAAGAGATTCTTCCTCTCCTATGCCCGCTATGCGTGATTACGGGCCACTCCATCCTACCAGGTTTATGCGTGTGCATATTTAAAGGAGGAATTGACATTTACTTCAAACTGAGAGAAATTAGACTGTGGAGGTAGCAGACAGCTGCCACTGTAGATAGACACATATCCATAAAAAATGATATGCCCTATAGACCATCATCAGTGAATATTTGAATGAAAAAAATTAAATGCTTGCCTAAGGACCAATGGTGAGACATCACTTCCACAGGAAGTACTGTAGCTTCAGTTTTGTTGCCACTGGTACCAGAAAAGGCATCCTCATCTGAAAAGAGAGAAAAAGGCCCACTTTCAAAGATAAAAATCTTAATAATATAGTGCTTTAGAAGCGTCTTTCAAATATCAACCATATATGCTAATTCAAACCTGAAAGCACTAGATGCCATTGGTAGGTTCAATCCCAGTTAAGCTTTATTTAACAAGTCCCAATTTTTATCTGTAGATGTTCCAGATAGATTGTAATACTATCAACAAACTTTCAGCAAACAATCTGTCGATAAGCAACTTCTAGCTAAGGTTAGGGTTAGGTTTAGAACAAAGGTTAAGGTAAGTTATAAGGTTAGCAGATAGTTGAAATGCAACTGTGAGTCAGTAGATAATCTATAGAGCATCTACAGACACACTTTTGGGACTCTCAAAATAAAGTGTTACCATTTTTTATTACACACACACACACACACACACACACACCTGGTGTGTTGTTATGAAATGACTTTCCCATCCAGTGTAACTGCCATCTTATCAGGTGATGCTATAAACTGTACAGCACAGGACAGACTTGGGCTAGATAACCCTCTAAATCACCACTGACACAGAGTCTAGCTGCAGTCTCTCCATTTGTCTCAGTGTAAGTAAGATTTCATTTTTTGAGGGCAAACCATCTGGACATTTACACATCTAATCCAGACACTCATGTCCTCTCTCTCAGAATCCATGTTACTGCAGAGGGCGATTCAATATGCAAATGTGTGAAGTTGAGAAAAACAATTCTACTACTGGTTTTGCACTACTGCTCAGTTTATTCTATGAAATAGTGAGCTTGGTGTTCAATGCCACACTGTTTTCATACAGTACCATCGTCGTGGTCCACAATTCAAATGTTAAAGAGGTTTAAAAGGGCACGTCTAACAGTACTGCCTGTTGTTGATATTGTGCGGCTCGAGAGGAAACACAGGTGTGACTAAGCAGTAAAATAACACCATGGGAGAAAAAAGCAGCACATCTGTTCTGGGTCACAGTTCTCTCAAAGGAGACACCATATGGCCTGTTAACTTTCAGCACCAGCCCCATCTCTGCACGACTAATCTGACAAGAACCACACCTCAAGAGATGCTGTGAGCTACTTTTTAATGAAAGCTGTACGTCATTAAAATGGCCCTGTCTGCTAAATCTCTCAGCCTCAATCAGTTTTCCTTAACATTGACTGTTCGATTTTTGCATAATTTGCAATATCATCCCATGCTGAACTAGTATATGGTGCATAATATAATTCCAGGCTGAACTAGTATATGGTGCATAATATCATTCCAGGCTGAACCAGTACATGGTATCACACCATCCCAAGCTGAGCTAGTACGTAAAGCCTTCAAGAACACGATGGACGTTGTGCCTCATTTTAGGCAATAATGCATATATTTTGGATAGCTTAAACTCTGTATTTTATTATAATGTATAAAAAATCCAACTTGGCCCATTTAACATTCAGATCAATTAAATCAAACTTTGCTAGCTAGTTAATAATGTAAAACTATTAAAACAACATGTCCATAATGATGTAGTCAACACCTCAAGTGTCAGATTTGAATTTTCTATACGCTTGAACTTTACCCAAGTTATAGTCCCATTCATAAAAAAATAGGATTATATATATTTACACATACTGTGGATATAAAAAGTCTACACACCCCTGTTAAAATGCCAGGTTCTTGTGATGTAAAAGAATGAGACAATGTTAAATCATGTCAGAACTTTTTCCACCTTTAATGTGACCTATAACGTGAACAATTCAATTGAAAAACAAACTGAAATCTTTGAGGGGAAAAAATAAAAAACTCACAATAACCTGGTTGCATAAGTGTGCACACCCTTAAACTAATACTTTGTTGAAGCACCTTTTGATTTTATTACAGCACTCAGTCTTTTTGGGTAGGAGTCTATTAGCATGGCACATCTTGATGTGGCAATATTTGCCCACTCTTTCAAAAGCACTCCAAATCTGTCAGACTGCGAGGAAATCTCCTGTGCACAGCCCTCTTCAGATCACCCCACAGATGTTCAATTGGCTCTGGCTGGGCCATTCCAAAACGTTAATCTTCTTCTGGTGAAGCCATGCTTTTGTGGATTTGGATGTGTGCTTTGGGTCGTTGTCGTGCTGAAAGGTGAACTTCCTCTTCATCTTCAGCTTTCTAACGGACGCCTGAAGGTTTTGTGCCAAAATTGCCTGGTATTTGAAACTGTTCATAATTCCCATCCACCCAGACTAAGTCCCCAGTTCCAGCTAAAAGAAAAACAGCCCCAAAGCATGATGCTGCCAGCACCATGCTTCACTGTGGGTATGGTGTTCTTTGGGTGATGTGCAGTGTTGTTTTTGCGCCAAACATACCTTTTGGAATTATGGCCAAAAAGTTCAACCTTGGTTTCATCAGACCATAACACATTTTCCCACGTACTTTTGGGGGACTTGATGTTTGTTTTTGCAAACTTCAGCCGGGCTTGGATGTTTTTCTTTGTAAGAAAAGGCTTCAGTCTTACCACCCTACCCCATAGCCCATTCATATGAAGAATACGGGAGATTGTTGTCACATGTAGCACACAGCCACAGCCAGTACTGCAGAAATTCCTGCAGTTCCTTTAATGTTGCTGTATGCCTCTTGGAAGCCTCCCAGACCAGTTTTCTTCTCGTCTTTTCATCAATTTTGGAGGGACATCCAGTTCTTGGTAATGTCTCTGTTGTGCCATATTTTCTCCACTTGATGACGACTGTCTTTACTGTGTTCCATGGTATATCTAATGCTTTGGAAATTCTTTTGTACCCTTCTCCTGACTGATATCTTTCAACAATGAGATCCCTCTGATGCTTTGGAAGCTCTCTGCGGACCATGGCTTTTGCTCTGAGATGCAACTAAGAAAATGTCAGGAAAATCCTACTAGAACAGCTGAACTTATTTGTGATTAATCAGAGTCACT
>JACXGI010002201.1:0-13835 GCA_016801175.1 Esox masquinongy
CCAGCTGCAGTCCACTCTTTGTGAATCTCCCCCACATTTTTGAATGGGTTTTGTTTCACAATCCTCTCCAGGGTGCGGTTATCCCTATTGCTTGTACACTTTTTTCTACCACATCTTTTCCTTCCCTTCGCCTCTCTATTAATGTGCTTGGACACAGAGCTCTGTGAACAGCCAGCCTCTTTAGCAATGACCTTTTGTCTCTTGCCCTCCTTGTGCAAGGTGTCAATGGTCGTCTTTTGGACAGCTGTCAAGTCAGCAGTCTTCCCCATGATTGTGTAGCCTACAGAACTAGACTGAGAGACCATTTAAAGGCCTTTGCATGTGTTTTGAGCTAATTAGCTGATTAGAGTGTGGCACCAGGTGTCTTCAATATTGAACCTTTTCACAATATTCTAATTTTCTGAGATACTGAATTTGGGGTTTTGATTAGTTGTCAGTTATAATCATCAAAATTAAAAGGAATAAACGCTTGAAATATATCAGTCTGTGTGGAATGAATGTATACATTATACAAGTTTCACTTTTTGAATGGAATTACTGAAATAAATCAACTTTTTGATGATATTCTAATTATATGACCATCACCTGTATATTCAAAATGTTCTAAGCCTTTGAGAAGCACAATGTCAAAGCATGACATATAACAATGCAACCAAAAAAATCTCAGAAGCCTATTTTTCTGACATTAAAATATAAGTGAAGTGTTTGTGCTATAATGTAACATGTTGAATGCATGCCATAATTACTTGTCTTACTTTGTTGTTGCTAGTTACTAATACTAGTGACTATTAGTAACACCTATCTAAATAGGGAACAATTAGGACAATTTAAGAGTCTTTAGCTTTGGAAAATATTCTGTTGTTTAAATGAGTATTAAACAATCACCAACAGGCCTTCCATCCTCAACAGCTCCCTCATGTAGTCGATACAAATGCCATTATGGTGGTTCTGCAGAATGATACGTTCCACCTGCTGCTTTCACATTCAGCAGCATCTTTACGCATATCACCTGCAAATTGAGTTGAAAACTTTTTTCCACATTAACTAATGAAGTTTCAGAAGCAGTTTCCTTATCACATGACTTGGCACTCTGCATACGCATGATCAAGGCTGTGCATGAATGTACGAACATTCTCAAGTAAATGTTTGAAATTAACACGCACAGAGTTTATGCACAGATTTGTGCGTATGTGCGCTTGATAAATAAGCACCCAAGTGATCTGAGATGGTGTTTGGTTCACTGGCCTGTGATGGGCATCCCAGTAGAGTAATGTCCATGCCTTGTATTACACATTCATTAAAAATCCCTCATAATTAGGAAGACATGTATACAGGTAATATATGCCATTTAGTTTTTATATGAAGGCCACTTAGATTTGTGTGTATGCGCTGCGTCTCTGTTCAACCGTTGTGATCCTGTAGGCTAATGACCTGTGTCTTGTTGCGACCTAGAACATTCTACTGGCATGCAGATGACCTGACTTGACACGATCTACTTGTAGCTGCCAGATATCTGAAGCCTCTATATGTCCTGAAAACATGCTGTAGCTCCCTGACCTAATTCCTAGGCATTATGCCCAAGGCACTTAATCACAGTAAGCAGTCATGTGTTTGGCCATTGACGTCTTTGTCTAAACGTTTCAAGAACACCACGTTCTCATCAACAGCTGTAGCCACGTTCTCGCTGTTTTCAAAAACCTAATCCAATATATAATTTGTTGAGACTGCAACACAGCATAGACTTGGAAACAACTAATCCGGAATGCTAATCCATAAAAAACGCATCTTCATTTTGCTGCTCTGTTTATTTAATATGTGATTGTCAGAGGTGCTCTCTTATTGCTACATCACCAACATTTCGAGATTAAAGACCCAAAAAATGTCAGCCTATCTAAATCCCGGTCAAACTCTATTGAGATGGCTTGAACGGGGCCGCAAATAGCCAGAGCCTTTGTCTCCACAGTGGCACTGAACTTCCAGACTGCGGGGGAAGAAATGGACCTGAACCGTGGCCGCTTCTTAGCCAATGGCAACTGCGGCTACTTCCTCAAGCCCTCCTTCATGATCGACCCTGACTGCAGTTTCAACTCCGAGAACACGGGTGGAGGACCCGGTCACAACCCCACCCTGCTCACCATACGGGTATGTGTGCGTTCCTGGACGCCCAGACACACCCCTGCTAATTCAGTCTACCTGAACTTGATATTTTTTGGTTAATTCTCCAAGGGGCCTTTGGAAAGGTTTTTGAGATCAGGCTTGACAAAGAAGATATTCATTGTTTGGAAATCAAACGGAAACGCCTTAAAAACCCAGTTTTCTTTGTCAATCCCACACAGGTGATCTCAGCCCAGCAGCTCCCCAAGCCGGACTGGGATAAACCCAGCTCCATCGTGGACCCGCAGGTGTGGGTGGAGACCCATGGCGTTCCCATCGACAACAACAAGAAGATGACCCCCCGAGTGGACAACAACGGTGAACACACTCTCTTCATCAAATGAATCCACTGCCGGATCCGCTCCTAACTCAAGCTTTTTAAATATAGATGTCGCTTCCTCTGGTTCACATGTACTGCTGTAGCAGGGGTCTGATTCCAGCCTACTGCTTGTTCAGCAAAAACTATTTTTTTTCCCACTGTCTCTAATAATGCCTGAAATTACATTCTAAGAAAAAAAACTTTCTGTTTCGTGTCAACCTCTCTGCTTTTAACATTTTATTGATACAGGAAAAACCAGCTGAGACTGAGGTCTCATTTACAGTGGTGCCCTGCATTACAACAACAAACAATAAAAACATGAACAAGACAACAATTTAAAAACCGATATAAAACACATAAAAAAGCAAGCACAATTCACTGTAAAATGTTCAGTCAGACACTTTTTAAAATGTGCTATGGACACAGTATCCTTCAACCTAAAGTCATCCTGTAGATCATTCCATGTTTGAGGGGCACAGAAGGTGAACAATGTCGTACCTATCTTAGACTGAGCCCATCTCCTCTGGTGTTTCAGGGTTTAACCCTCGTTGGGACTGCACCTTCACCTTCACCCTGCATGTTCCTGAACTGGCTCTGGTGCGCTTCATGGTGGAGGACCATGACTTCACCTCTAGGAACGACTTCCTTGGACAGTTCACGCTTCCCTTCACCAGCCTCCGTACAGGTGTGTGTTGGATCCACATCTATGTGGACATGTGCAGACCTGATGTCCCCACATATTATAACAGAAAATGTGTCCTTGTACAGGTTTTTTTGTAGGTCCACACTGGGGAAAATGTGCCTCTGTACAGGTTTTTTTGTAGGTCCACACTAGGGAAATGTGATTTCTGGGTTAGGGGTTACATTTAGGGAAAAATTTAATACTGGGAATAGTGCTGGAGTTAGGGTTACTTTTTGCTTTAGGCTTTACCGGTAGGTTTAAAGGATTGGATTCGACATGAGAGTTAGTTTAAGTGTGGGCATAAAAATGTGGCTAGGTTAGGCTAGGTTATGGTCAGGTTAAGGGGTTTAGTGCTAGCGTCTCTGGTGTGTGTGTCAAATAATGTTAATTAATGTTAAAAGAAAAAATGACTATATCCCATTTGTTCTTCTGGTTAGAGGAACCATCTAACTTCTGGTTAGATGGTTCCTTAACCTAAAAGCAGTCCATGGGCAAAGACAAACTGTAATCATTATTCCAGTTCTTTAAACAGCCATAACAAACTTTAAAGGTGCCCAATGGAACTTAAAACCACCTATTGGCAGTGAGTTGAATATAGGTTCTATAACTCCATTAGGATCTGACATTGTCATACGGCCCTTATCTTGAGTATCTGGCACAGTTCTGGCCCACATGCACCAACACTGGCTGGTGATGTATTGATATGGCCAGAACTGACTGCTACCTGGGGACACTCTGCCAGAGACTGTTTTTTAACATAACCTGATGGTATGTAAGGGTTATTATTGGATATTTTAAATGGAAAATGCTGCATAAGGCACATTTAAGCTTAAACTAAGCTAAGTTTATACGCCTCTTGCAAAAAACAATGAATATGATCAGGGCCTGTGAGCATGTTCACTTTTCAATGGCAAAATTACCAAAAAAAATATGGAGTTAATTTCAGGTCATTCATTCCATTATTTATAGCTAGCAATGGCTAAATTATCTGAGGTCTTTAATGTCTGTTTAAAGGAAACAGAATCATGGATTACAGTTTATGTGGACCCATTTACTAATTTCAGTGTGAGGACCCATCTGACATTGAGTTCAGGGAAAACCTGTGAAATGTTCCTTTAAGACGCTATAGACCCATCACCTCCACCCTCTCACCCCCAGGTTACCGTCATGTCCACCTGCTGAAGGTCGATGGCTCCAGCTTGTCTCCCGCCTCACTCTTCATCCACGTGAAGGCCACCCCTTGCCACGGTAGTCCCTCCAAGGTCTCAGTCAAATCTCCGTCCCCGACCAAAATGGTAGCCAAATCTCCAGCCGTGTCCACAACCAAGTCTTCAGCCAAACAGCAAGCCAAGAAACACTAACTCTCTTCCCAGTTTACACTGTGTAGCCCTAGGATATGAGATTCACTGCCATATTTCACGTGATGAAAGTGTAAAAAAACAAGGACTCGTCCATTCTCACATTTTGTTGATTCTGTCCCTAATTTACTCATTATCAGTCTGTATCAACAGTTTCTACTGTATACCAATCATTATCCCCATACCAGGAAGTAATGAACTCATCTCCAGTATCCTGCGGGACAACAGAACCAGGATCTCTGGCTTTGTCCGACCTTTATTGGACCAAACACAAAAATACGAACAAATAGCCAGCCAGGCAATGGGGTTTATGGGACATTCCTCCACAGTCTTTGGCTAAGCAGCTAAACCATCCAAACTGACTTCTACATGCTTAAAGCATGTTAAAAGGAAAGTTTAACTAAATTATTATTCCCCAGGGTGCCAGTTTCCTTCCTCAAAAAGCAGTTTTTAACTAATCACGAAAATGCCGAAATGCTGTTACAAATATGTTCTCTACAAAAAACATCACAATACCATGTATGGAATCAATTTATGATTTCTGGCCGGTCAGTTTTCCGAGCCTAGGCATTTTTAGGGTTGTAACCATGTACGAGTTATTTGATACTGACAATTTTTATGTTTACTTATCTAGTTGTTCTAGTTAGTAAATTGATATAGTTACTATAGAATAACTAGAATATGCAATACCGTAGACTTTACGTAGCCTGTTTACAAGATATAAAATATATCTACAATTTATTTGTAGCATTTCAGATTGGTACTGTAGAAAAGCTTATTTTTTCTTTCTTTTCTTCAAATGTAGCCAGTTCCTTTTCCTTGTGCCTTTAGTTCCATGATGTCCAGTCAGTCTAGACAATACAAAAGGGGTATGTTTTCTGAAAGCCTCGTAGCTAATGTGGTACTTAATTTTTCTGACGACCAAGTCCAACATTACAAAGTGCATCATTTGACAAATGTAGTTCTTTTAAGAACCAAAATATTGACCATCTAGCGTTGTTCCTGTCTGGCAGCTGTGTAGAAACTGAAGACTCTTCAGCTGCGGAGAGTCAGAGACATTCCTTCACCTACTTTCAGTGATTACTATCAGTCATTTTGGGGGGCGGCAATATGTAAAGGTGTAATGTTTAAATGATGACAATTGTTCGCTTTGCCTTGTCACATCCTTTTCATTTTAGGACAATCGGGTGGGGGGCATGACTAGTCTGGATATGGGGCCTATTCAAACATTTTAAAATGATTTCAAGGATTGTACATCCTTTATCTGTGGTTTATAATGTATTACATGTCATGTTTCAAATATGAATTTGGTATTCTTCATTATCAACCAGATAAGATAGCGTACGTTTTATAGTAAAACATTTTGATAGTTTTTTTTAAACATTTACTGTAACGTAAACCTATACCATCCATTTTGGAATACTTTTGAAAGAATATTTGTTTTTTTGTAATGGTTTATTGCTCCAAGTAGAAACCTTGCGCTTCTGGCCATATTCACACTGTTTGTGTAGTTGTGCTGACATAGAATAAGTTCCAATCATAATAAAATTGATTTGATGGACCCGGTCCTGTAGGAATTTTAAGACTGATGTTATGTTTGTCTGTAATACCACTGTGATGTTATGAAGTGTCCTCGTTGTGGCAGAGGTTAGGACGGCAGTGTATAATGGTGCAAAATTCAAATCATATGGTATTTATTGCACCTATTTTGAACTATAGCATTCTCTATTGACAAACATACAGTTTTCTTGTAATCTGTCAAGACAAGGAAAGATTTTGTTCAGTGTTCTAGTACCAAACACACTGAATCCATAACATGAACCTCAGTGGCCACAGAAAATATGAGCATTTATTTTGTCATTATTCATGAAGGTGATGGAGTATAGATTTAATGGGGGTGGTGATGATGAGGAATAGGATGGTAACAGAATTCGTTTGATGAGACTGAGCGGGAGATGACAGTTCAAAAGTAAAGTCGATCCTTGCGTTGTCTTATACTCTATTTAGTTATAGAGCAAGAATGCACTTCTAAATGCCTTTTCTTTTTCAATCTTCTTTGTTCTTGTATGGCATATCTCTATATAAACAATGGGTCATCCATCTTAATAGTATTTTCTACCGTTGTACTTATCAGAACTGTGATTTTGTCATTTTAAGGCTAGCAATTAATGTATTAACTTGTTTAAGATTTCTCATCACAACCTATTTATTTAGGACATTTAACTGGTACACTGACCAGGATGTTTGACTATGTAGAACGTAGGTCGGCAATGGATGAGCAAAATTCATTTTCAGGTCATATTTTTGGGGTATTGGTTTGTTGGTCAAAGAGTTTTAAAATTATCAGGAATTTAGCAAAAAATGTGTTTTATTTAGAAAATATGTTCCAAAGCATTCCAGCGAATGAAACAATAGACATGATCATGTCTCAATGTAATCAACACATGGTGTTATAGCTATTTTCAAATACAATCTCTTTTTGGGCTAAGTCGTGGTCCATTTGCTGTGTCAAATAATGTTTTAGATTTTGGTCCTACTACAATAGGCCTGCAGCTGGTTCTAGTTGCATACCTCTGTCAGGCTAGGTCTAACAACGGATACTGTATATTTTTGAACCTATGTCTAGGGGGAGCCAAATTCCCATCTTGGGTCAGGTTATCATTTCCTCCACCAATGTTTTAGGTTAAGTTTGGAGGTGTAAGCAGGTCCTAGATCTGTGCCTAGGGTAAACCATTTGTTCCTGCATGTTTAAGCAATAAGGCACGAGGGGGTCTGGTATATGGCCAAGAAGAGACTTTGCCCTTAGCGGTGGTATATTGGCAGTATACCACAAACCCCCCCAGATGACTTATGGCTATTATAAACCGGTAAACAATGCCATTAGAACATTAAAAATAAATATTTGGTCTGATATACTATGGCTTTCCGCCATAGGGTTCAAACCACCTGGTTTATAATGTATTTTATAACACTGTTACTATCTGGTTCTATGCAAAAACAACAAGAAACATTTTAGATAACAACAAGTTTGCAAGTTAGTGTTGTTTACATTTCTTTCTGACTGTATTAATTAAATTAATCGAAAACAAAAATAAAATAATATAAAACAATGTGTTTTGGTTGTGTGATGTATCCTACACAGTGTGAAAATATTGTATGTTTTTATGATCTTTTCTCATGAACTTAAGATTTGTTTTTAACAGCAGGTCAGCATGAGTTAACGGCATATAAGGAACTTATTGCTCACATGCTTTGTGATTCAAAGTGAACAGCAGTACTATTCTACGGTAGTGATATTGTGATACAGGAATTGTAGATTAATACAAAACCAGATGTTCCTAAAAACAGCTGCTGTGATACTAGTGTGACGTGTGCATGTTTTGTGTTTACCCTACACAGTTACATTGCTGATAAACTGACTGTGTCTGCAAAATTTAAGGTATTTCATACACCAGAAAATGCATTTCTGTCAGGGAAGACAATGTTATTCAAAGCAGTTTATGCTAAATCTGTATTGGTTCATGTAGGATTGTCAGAGAAATATCACATACAGGAGAATCAATTGAAGTATTTGGTTTCAATAAAATGCCCTACATAAGCACTGGGACAGTAAAGCTTTTTTTCCGTCTTCATGCTCCATTCTCCAAAAGATTGCATCTGAAATTAAACAATTTATACATGTGGTGCAAGTATAGATTTTTATTTGATGAAGACAATTTTTTATATATATTGTTTTCACCATTTTGGAACAGTTTTTGTTCCATGTTATAGGGAACCAAAATTATTGGTACAAATTAATATCATGTATGAATTAAGCACTTCTGTTTGACCCAATGACCCCACCAGGCACTCGTGATCTTCTCTGGTGATACTTTAGTCACACAGGGCACTGTATTTTGCTTGGTAAAATGATTACTGACAAACAAATATCTATTTTCAGCCAATATGTGCCACGTTTAGCCAGGTTTATTGGAGTCCAAGTGTGGTTTTATGTATAGGGCAACCTGGGCGTGGTAGAGATTGGTGGGAGTGGGGGACTAAGGCGGTCACTGTCCTACCCCAACTGTCTCTGAAGATAAGAGACAAAACCAGAAGTGCCAAATACATTTACTATCATGGTCTCTCTCTGCTCTACAATGATGCATTCCAACCCTTCGTAAGTAACTAATGTGTAATATTTTTTGACGTACATTTAGAATGTCACTGTGATGTGGGTGGTAATAGCTGTTTTATTCCCCATCCTTTTTTAAATATGAAAAACATGTTTTGTGGGTGTTATAAGTCAAACAGTTATTACTGTGCACTATGCTGATACTGACAGGCACACTAAAGTACGAAGGTGGCTTCATTGTGTCAAAAATTTGATTGTATCCGTTTCAGTTGAAATCTTTTTCTTTTTGACTTTGTTCTCTTTTAGTGACAAGAACTCTAGAGAAGAAAGTGGAGGTGGTCAGAAAACAAGGAAGAAACAGAAGAAGAGCAAGGAAGATGCCTGGAGACCTGATGGGCCCAAAGACCCGTTTGCCATGGTACGCAATGTGTGTCTGTGTGTGTGTGTCTGTGTGTGTGTGTGTCTGTGTGTATGTTTGTCTGTGAGCGTGGCCACATGCAAGTCTTGACTGCATAAGCTGTAATGTCTTGTAACGAAAAGGAGTACAATTAAAATAAATATGTTGAGGTTTTGCACACCAGGCCCTCAGAGAATTACAGACCAATTTCTTAACCACAGATCTAGAATCAGATTGCCATACCGCTAACCTACCTATAACCATATCCTGACATTGGAATCCCTCCCCAGCTGAATGCTTTACCGGAGGAGAAGCAACAGGAGATCCAAAGGGCCCTACACCTCTTCTCCCTGGGCAAGGGCCTCCCGAGGACCCTGGAGGAGGCCAGCAGACAACCCCACCCCTTCTGGGACACCCAGCCTGTCCCCAGACTAGGTAGGGAACCTGTCAGGTGGTACATGGGTCATTCAAGGCTCTTACAAATGCTAAGAAAGTAGTGAGCTGATGTAAACCAGCAATGCAACCCAGAACCTCGAATTTATCTCACCATTTATCCATATCTCTTCACCTCCGCCTTGTTCCGATTCCCCAGTTGACGGCAATTCTACGACCCATGGTCCTATTGAGGTGGATGAACCCGTTGTTCGTGAGGAGCCTTATAGTCTACCGCAAGGGTTCACCTGGGCCCTTCTCGATCTGGGGGATCCAGTTGTGGTAAATGAACCTTTCTTGTATCTGTTTACTTCCTAGAGCCTTTTTAGACTATGCTGTTTACCTGGGCGCAAGTGCCATTGCTGGTGTTGGTAGAATTGTTTCGGTGCTAGTGTGAGATGTTTTTAGTTGCTTCCCAACGACAATGATTAACATTTTTTGATTCTGTATAAAAAATGGCCTCCAATGCAAATCTGTTATCAGGTCTCGTTCATCAAAATAAAACTATTGTAGTAAATAAACCCGACTTAAACAGTAAAAGTAAAGCTAATATTATGTTAAGAGATCATTACGTATTCAGCTTACATATGCCGAGGCTGGAATAAGGCTTCTAACTTTTTCAGGATTGTAACATTTGTTACTTTTAATTGTATCTTCATAAGATTGAAGGAGGACACAATGTGTTAGAACAGCAGCAGGACAAATTTGACCGACTGTCCTGGAGGGAGCAGCCCAGAACAATAAGCCACTTAATTCCTCATTTTATTCGACGCCATTGATTCACTTAATGAATCGAATAATGCTTATAATCCGCCTGCCCTTCTACCCAGCTAAGGGAGCTGTGTAATTTTCTAAATGAACACTACATAGAGGAAGATGACAACACCGCCAGGTTTGACTACTCCCCTGAGTATCTGCTGTGGTAAGTGACGTTTACAGCATTTAAATTGATCTTTATTATGGTCTGAATGAATCAAATACACCACACGGGCCAGACAGTTCTGTAATGGAACGCGAGCTAAATCACAAGTCGTGGCTCACCCCCAACCCAACCCCCCCTTTCCAACTCTCTCAATCAACCCCTTTCCCTAGGGCCCTGTGCCCCCCTGGTTGGCTTCCCCAGTGGCATTGTGGGGTGAGAGTGAACACCAATCAGAAGCTAGTAGGCTTCATCGCTGCTCTGCCAGCTAACATCCGGATATATGACACGTGAGTATTTTCCTTCATACAGGCCATCACCCATACAAAAATAATTCACTCAATTGTTTTTTTCTTTTTAATCATTATACGTTTTTACACATAATCAGAAACCTACAAGAAATCATTCAAGATGAAATCCTACAAAAACATTGTCCAAAAAGATTAAACTTGATTCCCCCACCCCTTTTAATTAAGCCTAGTATAGGACAAAAAAATCAGGGTCAATGTAGAACCTCAAAGACTAGGCTAAACCTGTGTCCTAGAAACTGGCCCTCAAAGCCCCAGACAGAAGATTAGTGCATCATGGGTTTAATTCTGAAGGTGACATAACAGTGCCGAATGCTCTAAATAGACAAAGAGAGCCTGCCAGATGATATCAAATTTGTATATATTGTCAGTCAGTATAGATCAAACTCTCGCTAAATATACTGTGTTGGCCAATTTTTCTCTAAATGACCATTAAAATGAGTTGTTGGTGGTTCTTGTTTATTTGTTGAGAACCACTGATACTCCCATGATAATCAGCAGCAGGTCTGGGAACAACAGAATCCCTAAGACATTCCAAGAGGATCTGAAAGATTCCAGACCTGTAGTCTTGCAGGTTTGAGCACAGGGCCAATTGGTAGTGTAGTGTACAATCTGTAGTTTCAGCTTGACACATAAAAGAGATGTGTCAGGGAAGATCTGCTGTTATTTGGTTTTGGAATATTGTAGTCTGTGTAGTCTTGAATTGCATAACTGGAGCTGACCGTACCTAGCATTCCTATCATTTTAGCCTTGAGGGCATCTGCTGAGGGTTGACAGATAGTGGAAAGTGCTAGCAGATAGTAAAATACACATTTGGGAGAGCCAGTCCTCTCTCCATCTTGAATTTCCAGAGTTGCTTTTTAGCCTTTGAGTGGGCTGATCATAAAATCCAGTTCCTTCTCAATAGTTTCTTTTCACAGACACAGTAATATTTGCATCCAGTAAAATAATACACTACCGGTAGTTAAAATACAGTAGCATTACTTCATTAGCATTTTGGTAGAAGCCCGCATAGCTTGGCAGTAGCCTGGCTGTAATGACATGATGTGTTCCCCACAATCACTCGTTCCTTAGAGAGAAGAAAATGGTGCAAGTGAACTTCCTGTGTGTCCACAAGAAGCTGCGCTCCAAACGGATGGCCCCAGTGCTCATCAGAGAGGTCACCAGACGGGTGAACCTGCGGGGCTTGTACCAGGCCCTCTATACCGCTAATGGGGTGCTACCCCGACCTGTGGCCACATGTAGGTGGGTGCCACAATCACAGTGTAGACACACACACACACAGTATCAACACATAATTACAACCTACACAAACACCCATACAGAGTATGTATACATACTTTATAACCTACACACACATCTACAAGCACACGTACACAAAATCACACACACACACACCACACTATTAACAGAATTCACTCTGGAAAATAGACGGTTCTGCCCAATCCATCCTGTGTGGGCATGTTGGCAGGTACTGGCACCGCCCTTTGAACCCACGGAAGCTGATTGACGTGAATTTCCCCCTCTCAACCCTGACGGGCAACATGACCCTCCAAAGGGCCCTCAAGCTCAACCGCCTGCCTGAGGTTAGTATGTGTCTTGCGCCCCCATGTGGCTAATACCTGCAAGTACTGATAGACCCACGTCAATACACTGCAATGGTCATTCAAATCCAGAACAAAAAAATCTCATTTGAAATTTAAAAGGAATTTACCCTCGAATCCTGCTCTTTTCTTTGTCGTTCCCTTACTTCCAGGCTCCCAGAACAGCAGGTTTGCGGCCCATGATGAGGGATGACGTGGCCGGGGTATGTGCGCTCCTTCAGGGCTACCTTGAAAAGTTCCACCTGACGCCCATCCTGTCTGAGGAGGAAGTGGAGCACTGGCTGCTGCCACGAGAGAGTGTCATTGACACCTACTTGGTGGAGGTCTGTATCCTACATCCAATTGGGCACACAATCGTTGTTCTTCAGGCTTTGGGCAGTCCCCTACAACAGCAAAGATATATCCTGCTATATCCTCTACATCAAGGGCATTCCAATCTTACCCTATGAGGTCTGGAGCCTGCTGGTTTTCTGTCCTACCTCATCATTAATTGCACTCACCGGATGTTCCAGGTCTAAATAAGATGATTAGACGGTTGCCTGGAATTGGCTTCAAGGTCCAGGGTTAAGTTTTAGGGATGTATATAATCACAGGATAACTATGTTTGTTTGTTATCTCGAGCCTTCATACAATAGCTTCGTAGAACCATACTGATTGGATTAGCATTTTCGTCCGTTGCATTTTCAATGGATTTTCGTCCGTTCACTTCCTGATGTACGCATCCCTGTTTCTCTGCTGTAGAGTTCTGGTGGTGTGCTGACTGACTTGGTGAGTTTCTATACTGTTGAGTCCAGGGTGATGAACCATCCGCTACATATGGGGCTGAAGGCAGCCCACTCCTTCTGCTCCGTCATCACCTCCACCCCGCTGACTGACCTCATGGAGGACGCTCTGGTCCTTGCCAAGGCTGTGAGTGTGTGTGTGTGTCTGGGGATCAAAACGTAGCTGGGAGTGTGTGTGTGTGTGTGTGTGAGTGTAAATCCGTAAATACAGATTTGATGTGATTGATTGTGTGAAGATCATGGTTGTTAGTGGCCTTGACTGTGGGTGTGTGTGTAAGTCTGTGTGATTCTGTCTTAACTATACAATGGGGACAAAAATATCCCCCAAACGGGTTGAATCAGAAAAAGTTGACTAATGGGGACATTTTCATGTCCCCATTTTGAAAGAGTTTTTTTTTTTTGCCCAAGTGTTAGGTTTAGGGCAAAAGTTACAATTGGCATTAGAGTTAGAATTAGGGTTAGGCATTACAGGTTAAATTTAGGGTTAGGCTGTAGGGCTAGGTTAAGTTTAGAGATAAAAAATTATGTTATTCAGGTTAAGGTTAGGGTAAGGGTTAGGTTGAAGTAGGGGTTAAGGTAAGGTTTAGGGTTACAATTATTAAGAGTAGGATTTTTTAATGGCAGTCAACTTTGGTGTTCCCATTTGGACAGTTAAGTAAACGTGTGTGTGTGTGTGTGTGTGTGTGTGTGTGTGTGTGTGTGGGGGGGGGTGTTGTGAGGACCAATTCTATTGGTGAGTGGATTGAGTATTATCAGTTCCCCTGGCTAA